>JABFPN010000035.1:0-97585 GCA_022817305.1 Leptoteleia sp. ZL-2020 | reverse complement strand
GTCATTTATTATATGTAACGATTTTTGCTATATATAATTGTATATGTTAAAAATTGAAATTATTTTTACTAATTTCAATCCGTAGTGATAATCATAACAAAAATATTAAATAGAACCATTAACATAGTAAATAGTATTACAATCTGTATTTGTCTTAAGTTTAACGTGAATAATTGCATTTTATAATACAATAATGCTATAATGTACTATATATTTTTTCTCAGTGTACCGTTAATAAGCCTATACCAAATAGGCTATTACGTGGACGGTACCGCGCCAAGGAAATTTTCGTTAATTATTTAATATCCGCGCTTGGATATATTTAGTTGACGCGCAGGTTAAATTTCGTTGCCGTTTAATTAGTTTCCCCCGGAGCCAATTTAGTAACTGATTATCAGTTAGTCGATCAAATTCATTGTGCAATTTGTATTATGATCTAAATATTTCTAACCAATCAATCACAGACGCATTCGAGATGATTCAAAATCTGATCAAGATATTTTTTTAATTCAAATTCTAATCGAGATAAAACCTTCATAGATTAGTCATGTTCAATTCCAAATTAAAATTTGTCCACCTATATAATGGTATTAAACTAACCCTCTCCCCTCCCCCACCCCTGAAATGTCAAAGTTGCGCAGACAGATTCAGTTGTAAGTCGATAACTGTCATTTAGCCAAAGTTATAAATATGTTGCGAACTTTTTCAAGTTCGTTGCTCGTACTTTCTTAAATTAATGTTCATTTTATGAAACATTTACAGTTGTGTATTATTATTTAAGGCAATGTTAATTCTGAGTTGGACGTTCAGTGACATTTCGCTTTAAACTAAAATCAATCATGCGCGCGTTTATTATTGATAGGCGAGTCAGGGTCATTATTCTACTTGACAACACGAAATTTCATTGAATAATTTAATTCGCGCGGTTATTTGCGGTAATAGTAAGAACATTGAAATTTTTCATCTAATTCCCAACGAAATTAGACCAACGAGCGGTGAATACGAATTCAAACAGTTAAATGTGCTATTAATTAATGTTTATCAAAAACGCGCCGACGATCGGGAAGAGCAAAAATTTGATGATCGCACTGTCACGATGATTTGGCGTTTTAATTATTGAACGTAATGACGGTTAGAAAGCACTTTCAGTGTCGCAAAAAGTCGCGCAAAAAAGCTTCGTTTGACGAAAGATATGCTTTAAAGATACTCAATTTAATAACACAAAAATATAAAATAACGAGGAAAGAAAATGGAACTAGAAAGTCGATTCAAATGATATCTCGCAATTAATCGAACCGTTAGGCCTTTCTTTATTAATTATTGAACGTTAATTAATTTAATTTCGTGACCGTTACAAAATCACACGTCGCACGTAGCACCGCACATTATCATTTCCTGCGGAAAAGCTGGGAAAATTATTTGTATTAATAGCGAAGTTCGCGCAACTGGCGAGTCCGTCCGGTGTAATCTTTGGACTATTTTATTTTGATAATTTTTATTCTCACTTTGACAATTGAAATGTGCTTTTAATTGTTTTTTTAAGATGTGCCTTTAAAGCCATCTGTTGGAAAGAACCGAAATTACAACTAACGGAAAAAAGTACGAAGGGCACTATTAAATTTCTATCTAAGTTAGATATATTGTTTGGGTTTAATTGGGATAAGTAGAAATTATAATTATCGTAGCCAAAGAAATTTATGTGAGTCGAATCGATGAAAATCAGCCATACAAATTTATCTAATCCAAAACAGTGAAATCCAAGTAGTTTTTCTTGACATATTGAGGTTATGTTCTGTCCCCATAGGATAAGAATACAGTAGAATCAACCATACAGCTAAATGTAA
Source organism: Leptoteleia sp. ZL-2020 (assembly GCA_022817305.1). Taxonomy (NCBI): domain Eukaryota; kingdom Metazoa; phylum Arthropoda; class Insecta; order Hymenoptera; family Scelionidae; genus Leptoteleia; species Leptoteleia sp. ZL-2020. The sequence continues at coordinate 95,741 of JABFPN010000035.1, read as the reverse complement.
CGTTTGAATATTCATTTTAGTCGATTTAATATCTAGGTCCTTCTGCAAATAGAATAACTTCTTACTAAATTAGTTAAAAATTGCTAGATAAACTCATTTACCTACCAAAGCGAATACTTTTCTTTCCGTGCAGCAAATTGTTTATAATAAATAGTAAATTGTTACGACTTATTTCTCAAAATTTAATGAGATTGAACATTGAAGGGTTACTGTTATTGTTTGGTATTTAAATCCGATAGAAAGCTATTACTTCTTAGAGATAAATAATTGGACTCTTGACAATAAAGTGTGTTTTGCACCATTTCAAGCAGATAACTAGAGCACAAAGTTCACCATAACGAATCTGAATTTAAAGAAAGAATTAATTGACCAGATTTTTTCCCCCCAATTCGACGCGGAATCTTTTTCTTTCTTAAACCCAATTATTTTATTGGGTAACATAAATTATTGATGTATATATTATTATTTTTATAACTCATTGATATTTTATTAGATGACGTAAATTTGGAAAACAAAGGACATAAGAATGGATGTAAATACAAAAGAAAAACAATGCTTGTTTATATTTTATGTTTTTTTTAAACGTTTCATTTTTCAGTACCACAAATTACACACCAATTTATTTAGTCGCACTGTTAATCGTTTCAAAATTGCCGCTGTGAGTTGAGCGTTGTCCGGGATGATGATAAAAAAAAAGCAAAACGAAAAGAAAGCACAAAGAAAAAAGAAACGATGAAATTTAATTGATCGCATCAAACATTTGTACAATGTAAAAAATTAGTCACGGAAGAATTGGGGGGAAAAAAAGGAGAAAAAAAAACACGTAAAAGCGGTACAATTGACCGATGACTTTCTATCCTTTATACGACGTACAAACATCGACACATAATGATCAGATTTCGTTGGCGTCGAGTTTTTCCTGCGAATTCAAATGAAAACTTTTCTTTCATTGAATCATGGGAAGCCCCGTGCGATTAGGAAAATTGTTCCCACCGTTCTGCAGTTAATGAAACGAGAATGAAATTGCGCCGCATTTCACTCCAAGCTAAATTAAAAAGTTGACAAAATATGTGATAATGATTTCACGATGGTGTATTGAACTCGACTTTTGTACCCAGTGTTATCTCGCTCTGCAATCTATCTGGAATCGTACATTAACTGACGCGGGACTGAAGAATAAAACTAAGGAATTTGGAGGAAATAAATAAATTTGTGTCGCTGAAGAATAAAACGTTTTCGAAAAACAAAATATAAACAAACTTTGTTTTTATTTCGTATTTATATCAATGTTCAAGTCCTTCGGTTGTAAATAAACAATACTGTTTTTGTTTTGTATTTACATCAATTTCCAAGTCCTTCGGTTGTAAACAAACAATATTGTTTTTGTTTTTATTAATTTGCTTCAATGTTGTGTTTTAAAATCAATGGAAATTTGCGCAAGTCTATGACATTTGCCCTTTCTAAATAATTTGCCCGCACTTTTGAAAGAAAAGCTTGCGGGTTTATCGCGGCGAGATGATTACCCGCACATGGAGTAATAACGATGTTTCGCAAGTTAATAAGGTAGCGCGGACAAACATGACGTGGACATGAACTGACGCGACGTCCTGTCCGGCAATTAACAAACCTTCCTCTCTTTTTTTTCCCCTCCCTTTCCCTCCTTTTTTTTCCCCTTTTCTTCTTTCTTTCTTCTTATTTTTCCCTCCTGCATTATTCCTCCTTCTTGCGGCTCGAAACTGAAAGCGATAACGAGAAATCATTATAATCGACATAGAAAGCTGCTTATGATTATTACGTCACGATTATTACAACCAAGTAATTTCACGTTATAACGTTTAATCACAATTGATTACTTGAGCAGTGGGCTTACTTCTATTGGTCACGCGAGACGAGTCGAAAAGCGTCAATTACCCGAATCATCTTGTATGCGATTTGTTCATTTCTATAATTAATTTGTACGAAAGGTTTAATTGCCTGTAGAAAATGTTCCAATTTACTCGACTTTGGACTTTCGTTCGTTAGTTTTGTTAAAAGTCTCGCGACCATGTCAATTATTAAGTATTAAATTGTTTATATAACAATGTTTAAGCTAATCCGTCATGATTGAAGAAAATAGTACTAATTCACCTTAAAAAGAAAATGTATTGGTAGCCCACAGGGCTACCAACATATTTCACTTTCACGGTGAATAAAATGTCGTACTCAACTTGAGCAAAAGTGGTTTCAGGTTGGTAGCACTTCGCATTTGGCTTGGGTTACCAACTTAAAACTACTTTTTCCCCCGAGTTGAGTTATTACTACTATTCTTGTTCATTCTCCTTTACTGATCCCTGGTACTCGGTTCGTTGATTAACGAACCTTTCATGGCGCGTACGTACCTATGTAACGGGCTTCCTATGTAAAGTTGGCAGAAGCCACGCACATGCCACCAAGTTCAATTTGATCTTTGAAATCTAAATTATTGCCACATGCCAGGCACGGAGGAGTTGCGCTAAAGGGGAAAGGTTATCGATTGTGTTTTGCTCGAAAAACGAATGCTTTTGCCTAAGTCAACAAGAATACTAAATACAGAAAAAGTAACATTAAAGGTTTCAAGACCAGTGCATCTGAAATGTTAGTAAATTTTGAGTTTCAATTTATAGCCAACGTTTTATTTTACATTTCGTTCACTAGGTGTCGCCATTCAGTGTCCTTAACTTCACTCACAATTATTAACATTTAATGGTAATAGAATATTCTTCTAGGTTTCAAATAGGATTCCTATTCCCTAGAAGAATATGGATAACATAGAAATGTCAAGGTATTTCAACCAAAAAAGCATGTTGGCACATATTTTATATGCAGGAACAGCTAATGTTTTTCACATGACATTTCCTTTGATGTGGTGTTAAGGTGAAATGCCACTCGTTGGTGAATTCAAAGTGAACTTAACCTCCTTAATAATACATACCTTTAAATATATTGTAAAATAAAAATAAATTCAAGAAAAATGCAACGTACGTCAAAAGTTAAACAAGTTTAAAATGTTCTAAATTAGTTTTTACGTCTTGCAACACTTCTCAGAGAGCTATCTTTTGGAAATGGTTTCATCAACTGTTTAGATGTTGGGTTCAAATCTATTTCCGAAAGTTGCAATATATAAAAAACTAGTTTAAAGTATTCTGAATACACATAACTATTAACGTACCTTGCCTTTTTCTTAAATTAATTCTTATTTTACAATATATTTAAACATATGTATTATTAAGGAGGTTATGTTCATTCTGAGTTGGCCAATCTGCGACACTTCACCTCAACTCGGTGGAAAATGTCTGCCACGGTTTCAGTGTCTCTAAAAATATGCAAAATTGACCGTGGTACTTGGTCGCAATTTATCAAGGCGTTATAAAATAGTCAGGTTGCGTTTTTGCTTTATGCGGAGAAGAAAATCTGGAGGCGCGGCGCCTGGGGATCCGCACGCAGCAACTGGATCAACGGCGCTTTTTATGGCTTGTGAAACGTTAGCGCCGAGTCGCCCGCGGCATTGTTATTATCAGCAGTTTTGCGCGGCCTTTCTGTCGGCGTTGGCCGAAAAAATTGCAATACGGCCGAACAAAAACTGACCGACTTAATGCAATCCCAGTCATTATTTGTCAGCAACGCAGACGTTTATGATGATTAGGTGCGATACGTAAAGATAAACGACCATTAAAATCGCCCCGCAACGCGGCCATTTTTTTGCCGTCCAGCAGCTTGCATCCTCCGCGCTGCAAATTGAAACGCTTTCTTCCTTTTAACCCCGCAATCGTCGAAACTGTAACGAAGCAGAAATGGAAAATTGTATCGAATGGCAATTATAAATGATTGTATGTATTGCGGCTACGAATGTACACTTACAAAATGAGAAGAGTTGTTTTGTAGTACACTGAGACAAATAATCCTGGACTCTATGTGTTTCTGTATAAAATAATGTTTGATAATGTGATAAGCGGTGCCACAGTTCTGATAATTATTACTTGAAAAGGTGATATAGTTTACCAGACTTTACATGCAGAAACATAAAGAGTTAATTTTATCAGAAAAAATTGGATTCCAACTCCAGAAGACAATTTATGAACATACTTATAATCAAATTTGAAGTAAATGCTAAAAGAAAGTACTTTTTCCTACAAATTTATTGGAATTTATTTTTTTATTGGTTATGTTCAGTCCCCATAGGGTAAGAATACAGTTGAAGTGTGGTATATATATTTTTACACTGAGAAAAATGCAGTTGGATATCTACTTACATTAAATAGAATCAATTTATCATAAATATAATTATTCTTACATTAAGAATTTTTACTAATATTTAATAGAAAGTCTATTAAACATAAGAAGATTCTATTACTCATAAATAGACAATTTTTTGAGTGTATGGAAGGATTTAGTCTTCGACCTTTCAGGGGTTAAAAATTCGTTGCCTTGCGCACCCTTTGTGTCCAACTTAAGTTCAACTCTAAAATATCCTCCCAAAGTTGCCGAAACACCACGGTTTAATCCAAAGCAGTCAGAGGCCATTGTAGCAACTGCGGTCGAGCATTGTCCTATTTGAATGTATTTAATATATATTTAAATGAATTATTTAAATGCGGCAATGAAAGTTTGGTTAAGGGAAAAAGTTTGCTAAATTATTAGCCTTGTGGTGGTGCGTCGGTTTCGCGTTGCATTTTGTATACTCGTTGGAAAAGAAAGGGAAAGATCTGATAAGTTAATAAGTCGTGTGAAATATATTTCTAATGAATTTGTTAAGGCGCGCAACGTCGAGAAACTTGAAGTCGGAGATTATGGAACCAAAGGCCGTGGATTCATGAATATTTACATTTTAAATCATAAAGATGAAAAACTTGGGCGAAAGGATATTTCGTCGCGGAATTTATAGATTTAATTAGATTAAGATTGTACTAGATCTTCCGTTTTTAATATTGATATAAACATTGATATGCGGTGCAAAGATGAAAAAAGGGCTTACGGTAAATATAGCAATAATATTGTATAATAGAAAAAAAATTGGTACATTGTAAAACACATTATCGAGTAATTTAATTAAAAGTTTTGTTCACAATTTTTCATTGCTTCATTTTCAAATCTAATGCATAATCAATACAGTGTATAAGGTAGACTGGCGTTACTTCCTAACTGGTCTAACAGCTGAAAGGCTTCATGTTTTTCGTAAAGAATAATAGTACATATATATACATATATATAGAGAGAGATAGAGAGATACATGAACCGTAAATTTAGGGTCGCACCCTCGCAAACTAAGTAAAGCACAAGTGCAAGCTCTATTTACATTTTTTCAACAAAATAACAAATTTTAATAAGTTACAATAATTTTTAAAAAGATTCAACATTTATCTCAATGATAAAACACCGATTAATAGAATTCTTTCATCCTCACCGAAAAAACGTTTCCGTTCTTCGGTGTCATCTTAGCCATTTAACGTTGTATAGAAGCGTTAGCGAGAAAAATGAGCCAAACAGTTAGGCACCGCGGTCGGACCGTTAAGCCGATGTAAATTTATCGCGACAGATTGTTCCGCAGAAATAATTAAAGGAGCATCACGGTGCTCGAGCCGATGGACAAAATTGCCGACAGAATTAGACCGCGTTAAAATACGACTCGACGCACGGTAACGTGAGAATGCCGATGACTTGGGAAGTCGCGCCGTTCGTTATTGCGAATCTCGCCGGCATTGTCTCGGCCGCACCGAAATGGACGGGACGAACGAGCGAACGGAACGGCCGCCCTCGCACAAAAAGGCCAATTTTCGTTATACCGCGCGAAACAAAGCGAAACGCCGGGATATCGGTCCCGTCGAGGCAGCAACATTCGGAGCGGAACCAGGTCGGAAATTTTGACGCGTTTCACATCACAAATGATGCTCAAATCGCGCCGCTCAACTTGAACGAGTCATTTCTCAGATTGCCTTAATCACGAAATTTTATTACCACGCTCTGTTATTAGACCGGAAAATGTGATTTTTCAAGATTCACTCGCTTTGACCGTCGTTTTGTCTCCGCGCGGACTCTTTTTTTTCTTCCTCCTCATTTCTTCCAACGATTCACAAATTGTTGAGGTATTTTAAATCAAACATCCTTTTAAACGCAACAAAACCAACTCTGATTACCTAAGTAGAAATCTAGCGTGGAACTGGATGTGGCCCTGATTCGTTTTCCATGTGTCCAAATCAGGTATCCATTTGGTATTCAAATAAGGGCCCAATAAGGAACGAAATTGAAACCAAATTGGGACCCAAGAGGGACTTTATTTGTTATCCACAGGAAGAGGAAAGATTAATAAAAATTACCAACAAATTTTGCTTAGAAAAATTCGCTGTCGTTGAAAATCGAACACCGCACCTATCGAAGTGTCCTAACACCTTGACCATTAGGCTATCGCGACTCTCGTAAGATCGAACTAATCCGAGCCCATTTCCATCATAATTGTCTTCAACTCTGTTATCCTGATTTGGTCCTGAAATGGTTTTCACATTTATTCCATTATAGCTAAATGTGGAATATCTTATAAGGCCCTGATTAGTAACCATTTTTTGTACTAATCAAAAGTGGAAACCTGATGGGTGCCTGACCGATGCAGAGCTTTACGTTCTGTACCAGTACCCAATTAGTTAACCTTGCTTGGGCCAGCTTTGGACGCCATATTACCTCTTCAAATTCAGTGTACCTGGTTAATTCCTTATAGGGCTCAAATCAGGAAATCGTTATTCAGGTATTCCACGTTTCAGCCTCATTGGGGCCCTATATATGATAGGGCATTCCCGATTTCATTTCTACACTGAGAAAAATATAACAGAAAAAATTACTGTTTTTAACTGTATTTGAGCCACATGTCCGTCTTTTGATAAAAATTACCGTTTTTTAATAGGAAAATTTTCGGTTTTATCTATAAATATGACATTTAAAACTAGTGTATTTGCTTTTAAAGAACAGTAATTTTTATTAAAAGACGGACATGTGGCTCAAATACAGTTAAAAACATTAATTTTTTCTGTTATATTTTTCTCAGTGTACTAGAGTTAAAGCAACACTATTATGGCCACCTCACCATAATCATATTTTTGTTTATTCAATCTAGGTACTAACGTCCTTCAATTCCATGAATATTTTGACTCCAGTTGAGTTAAAGGATCATTTGGAGTATGCTGATTACTGATTAAACTGTAATTTGGTACGACTCGTAAGAGTCACTTATACGTCTGATGCAGAAAAGATATCAACGTCATTCATTTTCAAATGGGGAAGATAATCCGTGCGACATTAACAATTAGTGAATTTTTTCGTAACCCCCTTTTCAAAGTTCGTTCGTTATGTATTTTCTATTGCTCGGGTAGACAAAGAAGCGAAACGCGCCAATTTGGACGTAAACGCTTCAGTAGAAAGTGGAGCGCCCGCTCTGAGCAAAAACTCGTTATCAAGATTTACATGAAAGATTACAGTCGGATTTCAGCGTATGAGAGAGACTCAAGTTATTGTCAAAAAGATGAATCGCACTTTTTACCAAACAGCTCACTTGACTCCTTTTGGAACTGACACAAATATTATACCTTAATTCTGTGTTATTAAAGGTTGCATTATATAACGTTTTATTATATAATACAATAAACTCTGCAACGTCTTGCATTCGTGTAATGTTATTGTAATTATTCTATTTCTAAATGTCCGAGTCAAAATTAAACATGTATGGTCCATATATGTCTAAACAATTTTATATAAAGAAATAAAAAATTCATTTATGGACATGTATGTTTCTCCTTAATCCATGTATGGCCATATATGGTCGACATATGGCAATGATTGATTTCCAAATAAGGCAATTATTAAAAGCATATATGGCTAGAATATTATATCAATTGTTGATATACATCGACCATATGTGGATTAAGGAAAAACATACGTGTCCATATAACAAATGAAAACAAAGCACTGTATATTTAAACAATTGTATACAACATTTTATTTTTTTTACTTGACGAGGGAAAAAGTGGTTTTAAGTTGGTAACCCCAAAGGCGAGGGGTTACCAATCTAAAACCACTTCTTTTCCTCCTTGAGTACGATATTTTATTCACCGCAAAAGTGAAATATGTTGGTAGCGCGCAGGGCGACCAACGCATATTACTTTTAAGGCGAATAAAAGATATTTCCTTTAATCTAATTAATTTTCTTAAATTTTGCAACTCAAGAAGAAGTTTTATGCAAATCATTTACATAATTATGGTCCATCAGGGCACTGAGAAAGAAAATGTTGGATTCATAACTAAAGTCATTTAATTAAAACAGCGAAATTTTTGTCTCAGTAACAAATATTTTTCTTTACAGGAATTGAAAAGTATATTTGACCAGCTAAAAAGGAAACCAAATGTTGTCGTTATTGCAAGCGAACATTTTTCACCGCGGCACGTTGCAATTATTTTGTGACTTTGCCGGTTCGTAATTAACAGTTGGTACGAGAAAATTTGCGTTACTTTTATTGCAACGCCGATAGAAACGCAGTTACTTTAGTGCGGCAAAAACGCATAACGCCGCGATACTTACGCAAAATTGTTTAGAATGCTTTCACCTGAAAAGTGCGCGCGAACCAGTTTCCGCACACGAAAAACGCCGGTGCCATTTTTTCGAACAAAACGTAAAATTGGAACACGACGCCTTTCTAGCGTCCAATTCAATTCGCTACCATTGCTTATAATGGAATAGAAATTTATGGAACGGCGCACCGTTCGTCGATTAAATTATTGCCGACGATAATTTGTCAATTCAGTTTTAGTGGACGGGTGGAAAGTAAGAAATTTGCGCGGCCATGAGTGAACCTTTTGTTTGGCTTTGTTAACGAACGTCCTCGCAACTGGCTACTTTTAATTATTATTACTCGCTTCTTCGTCTACCCTCTTAGGAACAATCAAATATCCATTTGGACGACATGAAACTTTCTTTTAAATTTATCATTATCATATCATCACACACATCATACAAAAAACATCATACAAAACATTGTTTGGCAAAAGAAAGGAACAAACTGCAGCATTTTGCTGGCGACATTGTCATCGCATTAACGCGTTCGAAAAGTCGATAGGGTACATATTGTGCATCTTTGTGTAATCGTGCCTTGAAAATAAGTGACACTTTTATTGCGACGACAATGCCGCCAACTCAAATGCTTTTGTCCAAAACATGAGTGGGCAACGATCTAACAGAACTGAATGTAAGATTTATACCGAAGAAAACAGTAAGATAACGCGTCAAAACAAAGATATTTCATTTTGCGAATATAAACGTTATAAAAGCAATGAGCATATTCCAGTTTTATACGGATGCATAGACTTATTGTGTTTAAAAACAGTAAATTGTTTCTTTAAAGCAGTTAATTTTTATGTCATATTTCACTCTGTGTACCGTTTACTCTAAATTTAATGGTTGGCAGTCTTAAAGTTCAATCTTAAAACTATCATTTACGCCTGCATTGTATGCAAAAATGGTTGCTTCGCAATTGTTCGACCACGAACATGTCGTTTCTACGAAAAATATATGGAACCAAAGAATGAAACGTTTTACAAATATATTATTTGTTATGGTTTTTGCATTAATCTAGGTAACCCTTTACTCTGTTAAAAACATCTAGCTGGGATTTTACGTAGGAATTTGGCACCGGAAATCATCTAGTTTCCTAGGTAGTTATAGAATCTTGTCTAGTTTCCTAGCTGGGGTCCTAGGTCGGAATTTAAGATCAGAGATTAACTAGTTTTCGACCTAGGACCCCAACTAGGAAATTAGGAAAATCTTATCACTGCCTAGGAACCTACCTAGGAAATTAGCTGATTTCCTAAAAAAAAAAAAAAAAAAAAAAACAAATAAACAAAAAAGTTTGCTTAAAGTTTAGATTTTAACAACGTTTTATTCTTCAATCCCATGAAAAACATGTGTCTCTAATTTAATTGTGAATAAAACAATTCACTTAAATAATGTAACTGACTAATGCTGATTAAATCATAAAGATGACTCCAATGATTATTTATTTTTCTTGTTCGCAGGAAGAATATGTGGCTGAAAGCATACAATGGACCCCGATAAACTATTTCAATAATGCGATCGTCGTGGAATTGTTGGAAGGTAAAAGACCACCCGGATTGTTTCTGATATTGGATGACGTATGCGCTACTATGCACGGCGGAAGTTCAGGAGCTGATGCTGATTTACAAAAAGTAATCTTTTGTCAGTTACAATTTTATATAATTCCCTAGGGGACATACGTGCATTGAAAAAACGTTGAATCAACGTTGACGAAAACCAATAAATATGTTAGCACAAAGTTGAGGAACCATTAATTCATGCTTATTTATATGGCATTCCTCTACGTGCATATTTGGCTAAGTCTTCACTTTTCTTTTTCTTTTCTTTTTTAATTTTTTTAGTTTCGATTATAACATTAGACTTAAAATATGATGAAATGATAACTTGCCGTTATTACTGTGAAAGACGAACCAATTTCAGACATTATAATAACAAACGTACAACAGAAGTCGTTCCGGGATATACCGTATACTTTACGATACACTTTCATAAGGTCCGTAAAGCCCAACCTCTTATAGCAGTGTCTTTCTATTCTATTGTATACTGGCACTGCACGAACAATATCGTTTGGGTGAATAACGCGTACATAAGGTTTCGCGCGCCGTGCCTACCTATTTTAATGAAATTTTAATAAAAGATTAGGTCATTTCAAGTGCAAGAAATAAAGCATCGTTTATTATCAGCAATGAAACATTTTAGAGCGCCCGAATTAACTTGCAATGTTTAATGCCACTTTAGTTTCTATTACACTTATTTGCTACTTTTATTTGAACAATGCAACCCAGTTACAAGTGACAACATTTCATTTAAAATCAAATCCATTTATGGAACATTTTTGGAATAATGAATAGTTTTTAAAATTGAGCGCATAAAAATACAATGTTTGAAATTATTTGCAAGCTTAAATTAATGACTGGTTGAAGGGATTTGATTTGGAACATATCCATAGGCATTAAGTTGGTTTTAAAAAAATTATTCCTTTTGCTTGTTAATTTCATAACAGAAATAATAACTAATCCTCGTCGTTTTGATTTGCAGAAATTTAGTGGTGGAGCCCAAACCCACGCCCACTTTCAGCCATCTAGTGACGGCTTCACCGTACGTCATTATGCTGGAAAAGTGTCGTACTCGGTCGAAGGATTTTGCGACAAAAACCGTGACGTTCTATTTCAGGATCTAATAGAACTGATGCAAGCAAGCACCAAGTAAGTGATCGCACGCGACTAAGATGACCGCCAACAAAAATGCTAATGAAACAATGCACAATCACCGTCGAGCAATTAATCTTCTCGGTTGTTATCTACTCCTACTTTTAGAGATCATGCTTAGCAGTTTGCAATGCCGTATCTATTCTTCTATTATTACCGTATAATATCGACGTATAGAATTTAAAACATCCAACTTTTAACAGGATTTTAGATAGTCATTAGATGGTCATTAAACGGTCTTTATATTGATAGTCACATTGAATGATTTTTACACTGATAAAAATAAAGTTACCATAAGTAGGTCTATACTTATGGCCATTAAAATTAATTGTTAATAAAGTCGTAGAATTGTTCAAAGCGAGTCAATGGAATTTTCATAATTATTTTGATAAGAAAAGCATGAAAATTGAAAGCCATATGTTAAGCCAATAACTTTAACCTGGTGTGTTCTTAGCAATGTAGTGCGGCTCATATATCCTCAAGATAAAGAAGCCGCAAAATCGAAAACTTTGAAATCTCGGCCCACGACCGCTGGAACTAAGATTCGAAGCCAAGCAAGCCGCCTGGTTAGTCAATTGATGAAATGCACGCCTCACTATATAAGATGCATTAAACCGAACCAAACCAAGAAGCCTCGGGATTGGGACAATATTAAGGTCAAACACCAGGTAATCATGAGATTTAAGAACCGTTCTTTCATTATAAATTAACTCCTTATCTCATTATCTGTAGTTTATTGAAACAATTAGTGTTCAATTTGTGAATTTAGATTTTTAAATATCAATTGAATTTCTTTTCTTAAAGCAAAATATGGGGAGCTATAAAACAACCCTAGTAAATGTGAAACATATATATGGTCCATATGCATTTAATAATTTCCTTACATGTTGTTCTATCGTTTTTACCATTACTAAATATTAAAAAAGAAAAGCCGTCAAACATTCATCTTCTACATTTTTTTTCAGGTGGAGTATTTAGGTTTAAAAGAAAATATTAGAGTACGAAGAGCTGGATACGCTTACAGAAGAGTATTCGCTAAATTTCTACACAGATATGCAATTTTGACTAAGGAAACTTGGCCAATTTGGTCTGGAGATGAAAAACAGGGAGTTGAAAAGATACTAAAAGGTGTTCAAATCGACAGGACTCAGTACCAGTTAGGACGGACCAAAATTTTCATCAAGGCACCAGAAACTGTAAGAAATACTAACTGTGCTTTATTCATCAAAGCGATGGGAATGCTTTCATTTAATGTTCCTAGCATCCCATGTTAAAAATCTGACGCAATTTAAAGTGAAAATTTAAGAATAAGAAGAATTCAGAAGAAAAAAGAATCGCGAGATATAAGATATGATACTAACAATTACATCAATTCGGCAGCTTTTCATGTTGGAAGAGGCGCGCGATCGGCAATTCAATATGCACGCGCGGGTAATTCAAAAGGCTTTTAAAAAGTACTTTGCGAAGAAGCGACAAGCTAAGGAGAAGGAGGAAGCGGCGGACCTGTTCTTTAATCGCAAGCAGCGCAGGCGAGGCAGCTTGAACAGAAATTTTGCGGGCGATTACATCGGCCTGGACGTCAAACCGCAAATCACGAATCTTATTGGCAAGCGGGAAAAAGTGCTCTTCGCAGAAATCGCGAAAAAGTACGACCGACGATTCAAAGTACGTGTCAATCGAAGCCTTCGCTTTTTTTTACTCAAATCAATCATCATCTGCGCCGACGCCAACTTTCCTTCGGCTACGATGAAATGTAATTTTGCTAATTGCCCGCCTCCTATTTATTTTATTGACTCATTCTCTTAATTCCCAGGTTAGTAGGCGAGATTTGATCCTCACGAACAAGACTTTGTATTTGATTGGTCGGGAACCGATTAAAAGTGGCCCCCAGAAGGGGAAGTCCGTAGAAGTGGTGAAAAGACGTTTATCCTTTGACCAGATTAATCAAGTCTCATTGAGTGTTTTGCAGGTATTTATTATAAGTTTCGCAGATATAATTATAAGAAATGAATTTTCAAGGTGTCATTAGAGCTTTCATTTTAATAAGTCAGGGTTTGGTTTTTTAAATGTCTAATGACATATTGAATTCTAAGGGTCAATACATGCGTTGAATAAATTTTTTTTCAGTATACAATTAGTATTTTATTGACGCATTTTAATTAATTGCAAGTAAATAATATAGACAACTTAATTTAACTGCCATTCTAAATGGTATGAAATTTTCTTTTAAACTAAAGAAAATATGAATCGATGAGATACTTTAATTAAGATACTTTCTAGGATAATTTTGTTGTGATCCACGTAAGAGAAGATTACGCGAGCGTATTGGAGATCGTGTTCAAGACTGAATTTTTAACGTTGTTGAATAAAAAGTACCAGGAGACTACGGGGCACCAACTCAATATCAAATTTTCTAACTTGTAAGTTATCCACTGCTGAAAAACATGTGATTTTCTCAACAAGGTCATTTGTACATCAATATCAATATAATATTAACTAAATAATTATCCTTTACAGAATTGAATTTAAGTTGAAAAAAGAAGGCTGGGGAGGTGGCGGCACGCGACAACTCAGGTTCCTGGAGGCTAATTACGGTAATAACGAAATACTTCATTCAGCCGGAAAAATGCTCACTATCACAATTGGCTCCGGACTTCCAAGCAGTAGCAGTATGTGGTTTCTCTTTGTCTATTGTATTAACTTCAAACAAAGAAATAAAAATGATTTTCTGTCTCACATCAACGGTGGTGTAGGCCGCCGTAAAACTGTGCAAATAAATGACTGGATATTATATAGAAAACGATGAATTAAATTCTTATTTATTAATCTTAATTTATATACACACAGGGCCATCAGCAAGAAGAACTTGTTCTCCTCAATTAAATCGTTTCCGTGAACATACGAATATAAATAAACCTTTTCGACCATCGCAACAACCACCGATGCAACCAGCACCAAGAGCGTCAATCAAGAAAAATGTACAACACATACAACAAAATAGAATTAATAATTCTTTTAGTATGAACGCTGAAAAAGCAGAAAACGTTCTCTATGGTGTTAACTATAGAAGAGTAGAACAAAATCAACAATCAGCTCCAAGAGAAAATCTATCTTCAAAAAAAAACAAAATGCCAAACATGAATTTCATGGGAAAATTAGCTAACTCGGTTAATAGCTCGAAAGGTATGTTTATTATTAATTTTTATAGATAAAAAACGTTTTAAACATTTCTTTGTAAAAGAAAAGTATATTATAGAGATAGAATAGTTAAATTTAAATTTAACATAATAGTTAATTTGCCTTCTAAATTTGAAAAGATATGAGTTTATAAATGTTCCGACGAGTATCAAGACAAAATGAGGCGAGTCCTCAAATACACCGATAGTTGTATTGATATATATATATATATATATATATATTAAACAATCGTGTTAACAAAGGTTCTTCTACGATAGCTCCTCCACCACCTTCGGAACCCGCACCGCCAAATCAGCCAACAATTCATACGGGATTCATAATGCCGAATAAGGTCGTTCAAAAGAATATTCAGACTAATAACGGTTATCAGCAAACAATGAACACCGGAACCTCAGGATACCGTTCTAACGAAGAACTTTACGAGAATTTACCACTCTCTCAATCAGCAACAAGACCCACACCAAGTGCACGAAAACCACCCGCCTTATCAAAAGTCAAGGCACTTTACGATTACAGTCCTAGAGATCTTGACGAACTCGAACTTGTGGATGGCGACATCATCGATGTTCTCAAGGAAGGTGCGTAGTTCATTTTCTTAGTAATAACCCAGAAGCTAAAAAGTGATTTGTATAAATAGCGTTTGAATTTGAATTGTTAATGTAAATAAATTGTTCTGACTTTATATCTTTTCTAGATGATGGCGGTTGGTGGCTTGGACTCTTGCGAGGCAAAACTGGTCTTTTTCCCTCGAATTACGTTGAAAAGATGTAGCGCAAATAACTCATAATTAGTACAAAGAAAATGCCCAAAGAATCCTACTTTGATTAATATCAAATGAATTTAATGCTAATTAAATTGTAAGAAATCACACTAAATTACAATCAATGTTATGACCTCTTAGTTTGTAATGGTAACAGCGAACAAAGAGAAATCTGGAAATTAATACAATTAACCGTTTTTTACTGCGGTATATAGTTCAGACTTGATAATTCAAATGCATAGTTTAAATAAATTCTGTAATTTTTTATATTTCAGAATGACTTACTTATAAATATATTACAAGTGAGTATTACAACCCATATACTCAGGATTTACAGTTTTTAACAGAACAAAATATCAATTTATAAATAATTTAAAGTTTTGTAATGCATTTACCTGATAAATGCAATAATATCTAAATCTTATGATACCTCAAAATGCAATAATTTCACAATAATAACAACTTGTTAAAAATTCTATGATTTTATAAGTTACAAAATATAATTTCTGATCAATTTTACAACCATTGAAATTTGGAAGATTTTAATTTGAAAGAATCTTATCGACTGCCACGTTTTACACATTTAAAGAATTAATTAAATAAGGAAAACATGTCGACTGATATATATTGGCATTTGCATTAGCAAGCAGTTGAATTGTTAGAATTTTTTAATGAAATGTCAAATAATCTTAAATCATGTTCACTGTTTTTCTAATGACGTTTATTGACTTGTTATCGCGTTTTCGAAGTTGAATTTTATAGAGTGTGCGGTCGCAATACTTCCATTCAAGTATTAAACCGCACTAACAAATACTGAACCATTTCAATCATGTATTTTTGTGATTCTTATATTGTAAGTATTTGAAATGAGCATTTGTATTAATTTTTACCTGCGAAGTAAATTAAAAGCTGTTCATTTTCCAAAGACATGATTAGTGAATGATCGAAAATTATTCCTTCTCTTTCAGTGGCTGAGAAGCGAGCCGCAAATTCAATACTTAAAATTTAATGTAGTTTTAAGTTTTTACTTTTTATAGTCGTAGTTTTAATCTTTTAATATCACGTGATTAAATATTTTATATAAGTGAGATATTTTTATTTAAAAAATAACCTACTGTACATTATTTTCTTGTTTAATAAAAGTTTAATTACTTATGAAAATATCTATCAAATTTATTTACTCACGTTAAAACTAAAATGTATTTTATATAATATAAAATTTGCCAGCCCTGCGAGCTGCCAACATTTTTTTCCTCATTGAATAATATACTATTTCAATTATCCTTCTTACGTGGAATGATTTCTACGTGATAATAATATATATGCGGGAATTGAATGTATTATAAACAATAAATTAAAAACAGTGATTAATTTTTTTACGAGTGCAATTAATTAATTTCATTAACTATAATACATTAATGATTTGCCGTAAGCAATCAATAATAATAATAATAATAATAATAATAATTTATATTTATATATATAACTTTCAAATATATAAATATATAATATTCGTATTCGACAATGAGAACAGCCTTCAGGAGATACAAATTTCATAATTAAGCTCGAAAAGATGACATTGATTAACTCTTTCGTTACGAAAGTCCGTTCCGCGGCCTGCCGACTATGGTCGGCACCCGTAGCGAAAGGGTCAAACAATTTACGGAAATGTGAGTGAAAATCATGAAAGCTCCACGCAAACATTTCGCTTAATCACACTGAGAACAAACTTTTGTATATTTAGCATAACTTAATAGTTGTTTTAGGATATAATTTCATTATGCAGAAATTCTTTATTTTTTCTATCACAATGTTTTATATCATTTGTCATATCTTTATATACAACGTATATTTCGAGAACTTCAAAGCCATTTTTTGAAACTGAAGTTGCGTCCCCGAAATACACGATTCATGAGCCTATATAAGTTTATATAATTTGCTAAACTTTACAATCAGTTATTTTTTAAGTACTGCAAATTACAATGGACAAAATAGAAAATTTCCATGTACTAAGAAGTATATCCCAAAACAATTATTAAATATGGCTGAGTACACGCAATATTTTTTCCCTGGGTGCACTTTTTACATTAATTTGTGAGGCAATCGATATTAATATAACAAGGATTACAACGTCCTGCGCACTTAATGACAAAAACGATTATAAAATTGTTAAAAACTACATATATAACATAAAAATAAATATTAAAACGTACACAACCGTAGACAATAAACGGTCTGCGACACGTAAATCTATGTGTTTATTATTTTCATTTTTGTAAGTTATAATACGTTTTAATACTTCATTTTTAATAGGGAAATAACTCTGTAACAATTATTTTACACTTCAAATCATTCACATCGCAAACATGTACCACTAGATGAACAAAATACTTTTCTATTACCAAATATAATTTATAAAATCAAGACTGCCTTTAAAATTAATTTCATAAAAAAGAATTTTTACTCGTGAGTAAAATATCGTACTCAACTCAAATAAAAGTGGTTTCAGGTTGATAACCCTTAACCTTTGGCTTGGGTTACCAACTGAAAACCACTTTTTTCCTCATGGAGTAATATACTATTATGAATTGTTAAAATACTTAATACTAAATTTATTAAAACTTTATTTTTAAATTTAAATTTACAAAAATATAAATTGATTTATATTAACATAAATATAAATTAATTTAAAAACGCAATATTTCTAAGAAATAATTTTAGTTATTAATTAAACATTTTTTGTACTATATTATTAAGTTGCAATGTATATATATAAAAGTAAAATAACCCCTCAATAATTTACATATCGAAATGTGTTAAAAAGCAACAAAATTGTGTATATATATATAATCTGGCTCACAATTATGCCGTAAAATATTTGTTGATAAGTGAGAGTATAATACAAATATTTCATCAGGACAATTGGCTTTTACAAAACATTCCAGTTCTCCGGCCATAATATAGTTGAAAAAAATATTTGTTGATGATATTGTCTAAGAATGAACATCTCTATATTTTCCGATAAATTGCATATAATTAATTATCTAATAACTTATTAATAGAACATGGAAATTTATTGCAAGTAAAATCTGTTAAAAATCATCGAATTGAGGAAAACAATACAAATGGAAAAAATGTAATAGGTAATTTTTTAGTAAAAGTATGTAAATACAAATTTATGTTATCGTTACTTTATGATAAAAGTTACAAAAAAAATTAATCCCCCAAAACATTTACTAATAATAAAACAGACAAACAAATTTAATACAATGCTCGTAAAATAATATAAATATATAATAAATTATATGTTAAGTTATTACGTTAAAAACAAGTACATATATTACAAATATTTCAATGTAGGCGATGCCTAAAATCTTATAAGTGTATATTACACTCTCTGCAAATTAATTATTTTTTACCAGTTTTATCTCACCTTCGAAAATAATAATTGATTGAAAAGTGTATAACAAAAAAAAAGAAATGCAACACATTCATAACTGGACGGTCATACCGATCAAAAATGTATTCAATACTTTTTTATATCTTTAAAATTGACTAAGATTATAGTGTTTCCTTTAAGTTTTTTAAAGTTTTCCTAAATTTCTTATAATGTTTTTAAAGTTTCCTTCCCCTTCAGTACATTATCCGATTATAAATATTAGCTTTTAGCAATAACGTTCTTTAATTAATTTTACGAATTCATTAGCTGTGTTTGGAATGTTGTGTGAGAACAAAATAGTATGTTTGTTACGCGTTAGAAATTTGTTGGAAAAGTATTGTGAAATGAATCGACAATTATATTGGAAAAATTACGCTTATTGTTTTAGTTGTTGTTCCTGCAGAATGATCAATTAGTTGCAAACTTTGACATTCTTCATTTTTTGAAATCTCATTTCGATAGAAAGTAGTACTCGAAAATGAAACACTTTTCTCAAAAATGTCTAACGCGTAACAAAAACGTACTGTTTTATTCTCACATCCTGAACTTAGCTACTGACAGTCATTCAACAAATTTCCATTATTCTAATATTAAAAACATTCTTGTACATGCAACATCATATTCTTATTAATATTAATTAATATCTTTATTATGCATGTATACAATATTTTAGTGGCAGATATTTTATTATTTCGCAATATTATTGAACGAAATATTTAAAAATTAAGAGGATGTAAAAGTGCTATATCCACGGAATTATTGTATCTTCCGTTTATAACAATGGTATTGTATATTTTTGGATTTAACGAGAAGGGCGCCCTATTTAATTATTGGGAGAATAGTATGCGTTTACGGCAAGTGATATTTAACACAAACGAATTTGCAAACAATGCGAAGCATAGTATCTAAATAAAATACTCGTCAAATCCGAAAATATGCTATAATATTGTTGTAAATTGAAAATACAATAATTCCGTGAATGTACTTTTACATTCTCTTAACTCTTATATACATATAGCCGTTGCGCCAACTTGAACCGCACATATGAGTCTAGTGGACTTGGTGTAACTTCAACACCCATTTTTTCAATGAATTTAAATTAAAAATTAGCACAACCTTCGGTTAAATTATACGCAAGACATCATTTTTTACAACTATGATAAATAAATATTCAAAAAGTACATTTCACGATGGACGATCTTCTTATGTATAGTTAACAACTTTTGAATATAACTTTTATTTCAAGTTTATGGTTTGGGTTCCACTGGACCCATGTGTGTAATTAATAGATAACGAAACATTACATCTATCACGCGTTAGTTTTTATTTGAGTACACTTGATTACAAAGCACGGTACAAACACGGTTTTCAGAATGTTTATTCATTTCATACTTGTTCACGTATTAAATATTACTCTTTCTTACACAAATTTAAATTATTCATGTAATGTAATCTTATAGTTATTACATATATATATATATAATAACTACTTTACCAGTTTTAACATTTGCAGCACAGCTTCTTATGGGAGGGTATTTGCTTTTGTGACCAACTTAAGTGGCGTATTCAGAAAGTGGCATTTATGCTAGTAATTATATTATAAAACGCAAATTAATTTAAGAAAAATGCAACGTTTGTCAAAAACATATTTAGAATTTGTTAAATTAGTGTTCATGTATTGCAATTTTTCTTAAAAAGCTATCTTTTGGAAATCGTTTTCATGACACAAAATCCTAACATCTAAGTAGTTGATATAAATCTTAAAAAATCTATTATTTCTAAAATTGTATTTCGTAAATGTAAACATTTATTTCCTTAAAAAAATAATTTTTACTTTTTTTTATACAAAGTACAATTGGACAAATAATGAATTGTAACACGTATTTCTGGACAACTTGAAATTAGACAATGTACAATGTACTGTCACATCGTTGATCAATCTTACATTGTGTTCACTATTCACTATTCTAAAGAACGTAGATTAATACTTACTTTTGACAGTCGTACTTGGAGTATTATTTCAAATATTTATTCTTGTAGCACGTGTACAAAAACTGCCCTGTTTCCGTCCTGTTTATAAGACGGAAACAGGTTGATTATGGACGAGATCAAAAATTTTCCACACTTGTTACAAAAGGTAGTATTAGCACCAAAAACGTGAATTTGAAAATTAGACAACTTCACACTCATCTATAATCACTGTCGTTTCGTCCTTGGTGTATAATATAATATTAAATATCGAGTACAAAATGTTTGTTTAACATAACGATTTGTAATTGTACATTGTCCAATTGGTAATTTTATCAATATTAAATTGTTCAATAGATACCCTCCCAAACATTCAAACATGATAAATAAATGATTTTCATTCAATAAATTCGACATGTATTATAAAAATTGTGAAATATTACCGATTGCAGTTTTTCTTAAACAAATTTTTTCGTGTTTTTTTATCTAGTACGCAAATAAAATTGTACACAATATTTCATTGAATTTTAAATGTACTATTGTCTTCATTCACAAATGCATATTTTGGCAATATTTTTATATTCGCAATATTAGTATAGATATTTCTTTAACTGATTATTTAAGAATTTTTATCGCATTAATCAATATTTACTTGAAAACAGCTTGCAAACAATAGATTCTATTTTCAATGTTATTACTTTAAATGTTAACTAAATGATAAAAAAAACGAAAATTGCACTTGTGCCATTCCAGTAACAAGCAAAACGTACAAGACAAAACTAAAATTTTATACAAAATCTAACCCGAATAATTCAAGTAAATTTTAACAAAAGTTGTTTACATTACATGTTTTATGTCTTAACACTAAGGCATGTATTTCTTAATATTGCCACTGCCTAAAAACCAAACAGTCATAAATTATCTTAAAACATAGTTAAGTTTCGAGTTTACAATGTAAATAAAAGTAATTAAATAAGAATAATGAAAAATTATATAGAATATCAATTTTGTAATAAATAAATAATATTTACATAAATATATATTAATGTGAAATGTCACTGGATGATCAACGCATAATTGACACATATCATCTCTCCAACACGTATCATTGGATATATTATAATATAAAAATTAAATTATTTGTCAATTACTGTTTATATGTCGCAATTTTTCTCAGACAGCTATCTTCTAGAAATCGTTTCATCAACTATTTAGATATTAGGTTGAAATCTGTTTCCAAAAGTTAGCTTTCTGCGAAAAGCTACAATACATTAATAATAGTACAACAAATTATAATTATGTTTAGCTATTGACGTACGTTGCATTTTTCTTAAATTAATTTTCATTTTAGAATATTTTTAAAGATATGTGTTATTATGGAAGTTATGACAAATCTGAGTTGGTAATCCAGTGACATTCCACCTTAATAAGATTATATAATATATATAATTTAAATACATAAAATTATTAAACAAAGTTATTGATTATATATAACATACGATATATTCTATTTTAGAATAGATTATAATAAATTCATCATAAGTATAATAAAAAAAAATTGTGAAAGTATAAAAATAAATTTGATAATATACAAAATTATTATGACTCAAGCATAATAATTTTACACATTCTCTAAATCATTTTAAATATTAAGTATAGAGTTTTACACACACACACACGCTAATATTTGTTATTAACCCCTCAGAGGTAGCTTCAAAAGCATTATTCCCCATCCAGCCCAAATATTTCTTTTTATTTTATTATCGAAAATAAAATTCAGACTGAAACTTTCAGTACCTTTCTGTCAAACACTATAGAATGTAAATACAATATAATTTTCATTGTAATCTATCCTTTAATACTTTATTTTTCAATAAAAAGTACTGAAAATATCAAAAAGCAAGGATTATTTCATAGAGTAACCAGACTCTTAGTACACATTTTTCTAACAGTGTAACCGTGCTTACAGCGTTCAAAGGATCATCTTGGGTGCATTGAAAGCAGACGTAATGGCATGGCAACATTGCTAAACTTTAACTCTTTGAAATACACGGGTGTTAAATCCCTTACCGCGCGATCACATTTTGAATTTTAGTTGTGCGACCACAGAGGAGTTAAATACAAATCTTTACTTTACATTTGTTCAAATTGTTAGAAATTCAATCATTATCTATGGCATGTTCCGTCTTAAACAATTTCTTAAATTGAAAAAGAATGCATTTATATGAGTAGAATTGCTTGTCTTTTTCTAATTTAAGAAACTGTTCAAACTGCAACATGCCACAAATTTGTTTATCTCTAGGTAAAATGCATTCTATATTAACTGTGGGTGCTTACGACTGTAGTTGGTGCGTGCACTCATACACCATGAGTTCCTAAAGACATGTTACGATATGTAAGAACTCAAATGTGGTCAGTTTCGCAACGAATAAGTGATGAATTTTCAAGAAGAAATCATGAGTTATTCATTTAACGTAGTAATATTTTTAAAAATGTTTATTATACTTTTAAAAGAAAATTAATTTTAAAATACTATTGTTATATACGTTTACATATTTAATGCAAAAATTATTTAAGTTAAAATTTTATAAAAGTTATGAATATAACCAAATTTTTCTTACTTATTTTGATATAAATCAATTTTTTAAATTGATAATTTTGAAGTGAATATAAAATTTGTATTGTTCTTTGAAGCGAATACAAAATTTTGAAAATTATTAAAAAAGTCCCTCGCTTATTCACGTTATATGGCGTTGCGAAACTGACCATACTTGAGTTTTTATTTATCGTAACATGTCTTTAGGAACGCACGGTGTATGGCACTGAGTGTACACACCAACCACGCCCATAAGCACCCTAGTACTCCTATACAATCATTAAATTTATAAATTCTCGGGTAAAAATTTTCGCCAAAAGCATCATGTACAAAAATGAAGATTATTTCGATTAAAGTTTGAACAGTGGTGCAGTATATAAATCACGTTTATTAAAAATTTATAAATTGTATGTCCAAGTGCCTTTAGCCGATTGGATGTAGCGCACGGGAGGTGCTGATTGATGAGCGTCAGCATTTTTCGTACTTCGATCGATATTCTCGTGGGTCAAAATGCTGCACGACCTGTTGAGTGGTGGGCCTCGGCTTCCTCGCACAGGGATATTTTCACTGCTTACAACTCGCCGCACCTGAGTGCGCCTAGGTTCGGCACTCTCCGCAGTCGACCTCAGTTTCAACTCTTGGAATTCCGCGAGACCTGGACAAGACTTAGCGTTGGCAGCCTCCTGGTCTGTTTGCCGTTCAATGATGACGTTCTTGAGTTGACGCTCGACCGCATATAAATCAGGACTATTATAATTCGGTTCGTTTGGACGGTGGCCTTGAATCACGGATGAGTCGAGAGAATCTGGAAACTCCGGACTAGGGGCCAAAATTGATTCGCTACTGCGAGGAAAGACCGTCCCCTGACTGGACTGGGAACGGTGTCAGAAACATCATTCCTCCAATTCGTCCATACGATTCCTAACCGCCATTTCAACAACTTCGAGACTCGGGTAATCAAGCTCTTTCACGAGACAAAGCACAGCAGAGAGAATGTTTGAATTCTGCAATAAATATAATCAACGTTATTATTACACACTGACACCCTGCTGAAAAATCACATGTTGTTTGATATATAAGTGTGAGAAATCAGGATTAACGTACACGAGTCACTGGTCGTCTATAATAATGAAATTGAGATTTACACTTTTCTTTATCCGTATGTCTAACCCATCCTGGAACGTGAATCAGCTGTTCATCCTTAAATAACAAAGCTACAGTGATTATTCAATTATTATTATTAAAAGAATCATTTTAACAGTTGTACAATTATTGTTATCGTTGACGATATCATGTAGATAATAAAGCCTATATTAATAAATAATAATAATTTAAAAACAATCACCCTATCAGTAGTCTGCTGAGTTCGTTTTTGTTGTGGTTCGTCATAATCCACTTGCCTTCGATCATCGCATTCATAAAGGTTTCTTTCACTCCGCTTATCTTCTGCGAAATCAGATGGCGGATACTGCATACGAGGAGATACAGGTGGATATCCTCGTTGACTCACCTCGTTGCCACTGTACTCTGTATACCCCCTGCGGTCTTCGTAGTCTCCGTTATGACGTGAAGATACGGGTCGATCATCGTAATCCTTCATCACAATTCATTTTACTTTATCTTCTAATACGTGATTTATTAAAAAAAAAATGAACAATTTACATTGGAGAAAAAAATGAGCACTTTAAATAAGCTCGAAAATATCCATTTTTAAACCAGAGTTTAATTTCTTAATTTCCAATTTAAAAAAATCTGTCAAAGTCTACAGATGTGACCTTTCTTTTCAACTCTTTAAGTCGTGGTACCAACTGGTCCATTTGCTTAAGCCCTCATGAAATAACAAACATTTAAAAAACTGTTTCTAATTACTAAAATTACTAAACTTTTATTATCCTGAGAGGAAACTTTTTGCAAGTTTTATTCTTCACTGTTTGTCAAGTCATAAAACGAGTACCCTAAATATGGCTTTATTACAAGGTAAATCATCAATTTGTTGTGTTGTTTCTATTTGTTAATGATTGAAATTAGTGCTAAAAATTTTTGTTTGTAAATCATTACTTACTTTTTGTAAAAATGTTTTTCATATCAAAGAGGTGTATATGCGTATTGATGAATCATTTTGCACGTACCTCATAAGGATATTGATTACTTTGCGGGTATTGATGAGTAGGTGAAGTATTATAATTTGCGTTTCTTTTGTCAGTATCATGATACTCTTCTGGGCCCTGCTGAGATTCTTCGTAACTTCTCTGTAAAGTAATGAGTGTTACATAATGCATGGCATGGCTGTGTTTGTAAAACTCGATATACTACGGCGTACATTAAACATGTTATGATAGACAATGTAAAATGAATATTTATGCTGATTAATAATTAATTTTTTTAGATCACCTGATCGTCGGATGAACTGTATCTTCGCTGATTTAATCCAAGCACTGGGTCACCTTCCTCTAAATATTCGGGAATCGTTTCCTGTTATTGTGTATGAAATTGATACATGAAAGATTGTCAGATTAGATGATGTGGGTGTTTTATTAAGTTATATCGTTGTTATGTTTATTATACAATGAATTTATTTATATATTTATTATAAAGACAATAGAATTGATGATACTGTATATGGACTTGAAAAAAAGTTTGAGCTATTCCAAAATCTGGGAACATATATATTATATGTATATAACTCTGATAAAAAAGCTATCTGGGATCCTACATAGGAATTTGGCGCCGGAAATCAGCTAGTTTCCTAGGTAGGTTCTTAGGTAGTTATAGGATCTTGTCTAGTTTCCTAACTGGGGTCTTAGGTCGAAATTTAGGATCAGTGATCAATTAGTTTTAAACCTAGAACCCCAGCTAAGAAACTAGGAAAATCCTATAACTACCTAGGAACCTACTTAAGAAACTAGCTGATTTCCGGTGCCAAATTCCAAAACATATCACAAGCCTCAAAAAAATGAATGTTCCTCACGGTTACAATTATCCATGAAAATTGATAATTGAAATAATATAAAGTGCTCCAATCACAATACCATTACTTTTAACATTGTTTTTTGAGTACACTCGGACCCCATTCTAGTAACCTTTTATAAATTGAAAGTTTGGCGTAACATTTGCTTGGCATATATAGCATGTCCAAATGAATACGTATTTAGGTTGGTAACAATTGCTTAAACACGAAATTAAAAGAGAACAAATTGCACTTATCATATATAAATAAAAGATACATTAAAAAATTTGTTTCTGTATTTACACGACCTCCCAAATGTTTACAAACATTGTTTGTTAACATTTTTCACTTCAAAAACGTTTCGCTCTTTGGTTCCATTCTCAGAATGGGGTCCGAGTGTAGTTTACTATGTACTCATTTTTGGATTAGATTTTAACTATATTAATAATTCACCTCAGGGCTCACTGGCTCTGATTGTTGCAATGTTGCTTCCATATCCAATGGATGTACTAATAAACGACCCCTTGTCATCGCCGTTTGTAATTCCTCTGGAGATACAATCTTATCATCGAGCTTCTCGAGATTTGGTAACGCTTTTATTACTGCTAATCTATACCTAAAATTTAAGGATAAAATTCTATATCATCCAAATCAATGCCCTGGTAAAAATGAAACATATGATCCATATATGTTTTAACAATTTCATATAAGGAAATAAAGAATTCATATATGGACATATATGGTTAATATATGGCAATAATAAATGGCTAGAATATTATATAAATTATTGCCATATATCGACCATATATGTCCATATATGAATTCTTTATTTCCTTAAATGAAATTGTTAAAACATAAATGGACCATACATATTTCATTTTTACTATGGAATAATATTGCTACA
The DNA here is from genome assembly GCA_022817305.1 of Leptoteleia sp. ZL-2020. NCBI lineage: Eukaryota > Metazoa > Arthropoda > Insecta > Hymenoptera > Scelionidae > Leptoteleia > Leptoteleia sp. ZL-2020. The sequence continues at coordinate 68,616 of JABFPN010000035.1, read as the reverse complement.
ACCCTAAAAAAAATGTTATGTTAAAAATTATTATACTGTATAAAAAAGTACAGATTAACTTTATTTTCATATTACATTTATATAAAAGAGGTCATAAAAATAAATAATCACTTTTATTATACTAAAATAAACATTCTTTTCCCAGCAGACACATTGCCTTTGCATTTCATAGGCACAATAAATTCTTTCATTTGTTAGAATTGTTTGCTTGAAAATCCATTTAAACGATTAACTAATTTTCGTTGAATATTATACTGCGTTAAATAAGTATTGATATTTGTTTAATATTTATACTATAAATGTTTAACAGAATGAAAATTAGGACACATTGTAATTATAAAAGTCAAGTTGTAAATATTTACCCTTCAATGTCAGCACAGGGATTTTCCCCCAACCAAAGGTTTCGTAATTTAGGAAGACTCTGAAGATAACATACTTCATTCAAATCAGTTATGTTGTTCTTTCTGACAAATAAATCCTGGAGGTTTACGCAAAATTGGAAGTCTGCGAGAGTGTTTATGTTATTTACACTGTAATATATAAAGCTTTTATTTTGATAAATGAATAAATAAATGTCACATAATAAATAGCAATTCATATTGTAAGGTGACTAGATCATTTAATCTCTACACATATCACATTCATTTATATTTGATGATAACATTAGATTATATATATATATATATATACCATTTTAAATAATTCAGCATTTTTTTAGGGAAATTCAAAATTTACTAATCCAAAATTATAGGTGAAGTATTTTATTTTCTTATATGAAATTGTTAAAAGATATATCAATCATACATGTTTCATTTTTACTAGGGCATCCAACATAATTTGCTGTTTTGTTATTGTTTAAAACAACTGGGCCATTGTTTGTATTATAATTTTATAATTATTAGTTATATCAAATTTATAGAGATCTATATTTAATTGGAAATAAAGGAGACAGGAGCAAAAGTGAAAGGAAGAAAAAACAACAGTAGCAGTTCATCATAAAAAATGAGCAAAGTGTGTAACAGTTGTAAGACACAAGTGTTGGCAATGTTAATTCACATGTGTTTTACGTTACAATTAAATTTAATAAGTAAAACGAGATATAAAATTTACAGAGCACATCGAAAGATACATACGGGAAAAACTGTTGGAAAGCAGTGAGAGTGAAATTTGTATAAGGAATGAGATTGATATCTAAATCTCAAAATAGAAAGTAAACAGAGATAGAGTTACGAAGTAGATAATCCAATAGAAATTAATGCTATAATTTTAAGTTATTTTAATAACAACTCCTTCAGATGTGTTCAAAGTTGTATTTAAATTAATATCATATTTTTTATCTTAAAAGCTTAACACGTTTTTTTAACCATTTTCACTTTTTATTCGTTTAAATATACAATATATATTTATTTATTTAAATTAAATTAATCAGTAAAATATTTTACAAATGTATAATAGCATGTAGACATGCAAATTAAAAATTATGCAATTAAAATAACACTTTTCAAATATATATTATAGAAAATAATTTTATCTTTAAAAATCACAGGATTAGATATACATGAAAAAAGATTTTTACTTTAGATTAAAATTGTATTAATTTACACATTATTTTAATTAGTAACATTGATTGAAAAGAAAAATATAAAGCATATTTCATGTGAAATTTAAATTATTTATACTGCTAACATTTTTCCTAGTATAAAAGTATATAGTTTAATTCATATTTTTGTAAGTTTAAAGAAAAATATTATGTTCTTTAATATAAGATGAACCATTTCATTAAAAATTATTATTAATAGACTATTTTGGTTCGTAGGATATAATTTGTATTTTTCGATTTATTACATTCGATCTCAGGTATATATTGCGTGTTGAAAATATGTGTAGGCAGAACAAGTTATTTAACTGTAGGCTGTGACCATGAGATTAATACATATACATATCCATAGTAGGACAACATACTGAGCTACAGTATAACTACGTTGAAGTCAATAACAAAATTAAAAAGAACATATTCTTATTTTATAAATATGACTGTGTAATATTTATTTGAACCATACTCGAAGAAAATATTTATTCCAAAAATTAATAGTCAAGATAAAAGTAAGGTTAAAAAATATTTTATCAAAATACTTGACAATTTTATAATATACATACCAACTTTACAAATATTAGTAGGTACAAAATATTATTTAAAAACTAAATTCTAATTAGTTGACAGATAAAATGTATTATATATCTTTTTAATGTACAATATACTAAGATTTAGTACAATTTTTTTGAGAGAACAAATGCGTTATGATTTACATAAAAAACAGCAAAATTGTATAGGATAAATGAATAAACGCAATAAACGCGTAAATAAATTTTATAACTTTTTTATCATTCTTTTATTTATTTGTCCTGGCATGAAAACTTAACAACTTATATATATCTTCTCATGTATATATTTGTTAAGGATAATTTTAAATTCCATAACAATTTTATATTCCATTAATATCAGTTATACTTATTACAGATTTCTTATTGTACAAATAAACCCTGTATATATAACTACAAAACAAATGATTGTAAATGATCAAATGTAATTTTTAGTCAATTGTTTCTTAAAAATTGTATGAAATATCAAACTCTGTATTTAAACTTTGTTACATTGAGAAAAAAGTAATAGTAAAATTGGAAACAATTTACATCAATTTAAAGACACCTCTGAAGAGTGAAAAATGTTAATAAAAAAATAATAAAATAATTATCAAAGCAATTTGTAATACTGTTGTACTAAAAGTTACTGTGCAATTTTTAAATTTTACTATTATTTACAGTAGAAATAATTACTATTTGAGTATATCCTAAAATTGATGTAAAAAGTAATAATTGATGGCATTTCTTTTTTCTCAGCGTACAGACTGTTTAACACTCTAATCTGTGTTAGTTTTAAATATTACTTACCTCAAGGATACTAGTTCCACATTTTTCATTTTTCTTAATATACTTATATCCGTGAGTTCAGTACCCCTAAAAGGTGAAATTTAATTTGTCATTAGAATTTTCAGAAGGATAAACTAATATTAATAATAAGCTACACAAAAGGGGTTTATTTAAAATAAATAAAATTCACATTAGTTTGCTTTTCTTATTTCATCAATAAAACAATCAAGTATAATTCATGAAAAAATTATATTTAATTCATACGTGAAAAAAAAAGAAAAGAAAAATAAGAAACGAAGAAATAAACATGCTTTCAACAAAGGCTTAATAAAGGAGATTTTACTGGTTAGAATAAACCATGAATTTCGTGACAAATGCGAGATCCACATGTGGACTTGATTCGCTGACAATGAAAATATGAAAATAAATATAAAATATATAATGTACATAATATGAAACAATTGCTCACCAACAGTTGAGCTTTTTAACCGACGAAAAGTCGGAGACTTTGGTGCGAGCGATAATCATTTCCTCGGTCAACCGGACCATTTTGACGTGTGATTTAATAACACTTTTCAAACAATACGAAAGCTCAGCTTGGTAAATGAAGAAATTTTATCTAATCACACTCGTCGAAAGATATTTGTTGAAACGAAACATTGCGCGTTCAATTGACACAATTTCAACAATTTTACACGAAAACAAAAGCTTGAACAAAACACATAACTTACAACTGACGAAGCATCATCGATGGACTGACGGGACCCGATAATCATTCGCTTCTCTTGCTATTTAACCGTTTCACTTTTAACACGCGAGATAGCGCTGCTAGCACTTGAGAGTTTGACTGGTTTGGCCAGAGCGACGCACTGAATTGCTGCATGTTATCGGGAAAAAATACCACGTGCTTCGAGAGAATGGTTATGATGTGTAGATGACACAATTTAAATGTACTGTATGAATTTATATATTTGAAATACTATTTAAAACTAAAAAGATATACAAAAATGGTAGTCCAGATCAACAACGAAGAATCCAGCGAACTTAAAAAGCTTTTAATTACTACTAAAAATGCTACCAGTGGAACGAAAGCGACTTTACCTCCGGTTACCGTAAGTATTTGTTATAAAAAAAATTCACTTTCTGTCATCTTTGTAGACAAACATTTCCGAATTATTTTTCAAATCTTTCTCCAGTAATAAAGACCATTATTATGAAAAAAGGTAAACGTAACTTTAACCCTATAACATTCTTGGCCACGTGATTTGAATTAATTATAATAAGATGTAACTTTTAGACTTATACATTTTTTATATATAACCAAACATGTTATGTATTATTTTATTTATTTTCTACTTTATGGGAGGAAAAAGTTACAAATTATACACGGTTGAATAATTATATTGATGGTAAGTTTTGAAAGTGTGTATACATTGCTATTATAACAAAATAAACTAATAATAACTTTTTTACTACTAGTTAAACATTTAATAAAAATAATCATATCCAAGAATTTTGACATTAATTTAACCTATTTAGGAAATTTTTTCTGACACTTAATATTTCTATGATATATTATATTTTTCGTCCGAAATTTTTAGTCAAGTGTCTAAAGCAAGATGGAATGCTAAGTGTGTGCAATCTAATTTTATTATTGCTATAATCATTATTTATAATCATTATCTTGCTTTAGACACTTGACTAAAAAAATTTCAAACGAAAAATATAATAAGTTAACCTACTTAGTTTCATTAATAAATTGCAAATTATCTTTTTACAGAATAATAATGCAAATCCAAATGCATCGCAACCGCAAACGCAAATGACACCATTATATCCAGTTGTACAAACAACAGAAAACATAGAACCTATTGTGCAAAATGTGGTTGCTACTGTAAATCTTGGAACAAATTTAAATCTTTTATCTATTTGCATCCGAACAAGAAATTCAGAGTATAACCCAAAGCGTTTTCATGGATTGATTATGCGCATTTTAAATCCCAAATCAACAGCCCTTATTTTTGGTACCGGAAAGATGGTTTGCATGGGAAGCAAAAGTGAACAGGATGCTCATTTATCAGCTAGAAAATTTGCTAGAATTATAGAAAAGTTAGGATTTCCTGTGAGTGATCAATTCATATGCCCCACTTCATCATGATTCTTATACCCCATGACTTTTTGACTCTAGACTTTTGTTCCCCCTTTACTAAATGTTCTGATTTACCTATATTTCTCATTGCATTTTTCTATACATTCTACATTCTATACTTTTTGTTTATTTTAAATCATTTTTCATTGCAGGTAAGATTTGTCAATTTTAAAATACAAAACCTTGTTGCCTGCATTGATATGAAATTTCCAATTGTACTAGATGACTTAAAATCCAATCATGGACAGTTTTGCACTTACGAACCTGAATTATATGCTGGTTTAATTTATCGAATGATTGCACCAAGAGTTGTTTTGTTGATATATGTTAATGGTAAAATGGTGATAATGGGTAAATATTTCTTATTATTTTTAAAATTGTTTGTTACTGTATGTTGTTCTTATTAACAAGTAATTCTTTTTTTTACAGGTGCAAAATCTAGGTCTGATTTAAAGGAAGCTTTTCTGAATATTTATCCAATTCTTAAAAGTTACAAAAAATCTTAAATATTAAACACAGTAGATTTCATTCTGTTTGTACATAATTAGCATTGGCATTGATCTTTGTTTCAAGCATTTATATAGTTATTAAAATTTTAACTTCTGATAGAAATATCCAAATTATTTTTGTATTGGAACCTGTAAAATGGGGCCATTGTGATAGTCAGTCACAAAACTTAACCCCTTAGTAGTCATGCAACTAAAAATTCAGAATGTGATTGTGAAGTGAGGGATTTGCCATCCATGCCCAAAGCTAAGACTTAGTAGTATTTCTACAGCATTTAGTCTGCTTTCAATGTGTCTGAAATGACCACCTTTGAACGTGGTGCAATGCAATGTTGCTAAATAAAATTTTTCTAAGAGTTTGGTTATTCTATGACATCATCCCTGCTTTTTGATGTTTTCAGTGCTTTGTATTGAAAACTGAAGTATTAAAGGATAGATTTCATTGTAAAATGAATTGCATTTACATTTTACAGTGTTCAACAGAAAAATACTGAACGTTTCAGCTTGAATATTAATTTAGTTAATATATTAAGAAGAAACATCTTGGCTGAGTAAGAGAACATGTTTATGACAAGACCACTGAGGGGTTAATGTGTGATAGTATAATTTTATTGTTGTTAAAAGCTAATTTACATATACTTAATAAAATATATTTTACACTAAAATGTGTTTATTTTAAATTTGTAACAGAAAACAAACTATACATTAATTTATATTTGTCGAAATACCTTTTTTCTTATAGTGAAAACTTATATTTTTTTTTTGCTGTGATTGCATAGAGAAAAATTTCTAAGAGTAGTCATGCTACTGTAATGCAGATTTTCACTAGCTGTTTTAGAATGATTTCATACGTTGCTTACAAAAAAAAAATAGAAATACTTGCAACTTACATTTATTTAGTGTAAATGCTAGAAATTAATGTACCTTGAATTAGCATCACCATAATTTTTTTTTCTTTCTAATTATGTAATATTTAAAGGTTGCTTTATACTTTCAATATATTTAAAAGGAACTTCAACATTAAATATTATTCTCAGTATCCAAAAAACAATGAAAATCGATATAAAACTATAGAAAATGATATAAAAATCCAACTGTAGCATTAGGTTTTTGAATATTTTACAATAGATGGCAAACTTTAACATTGTTTCTAAATAATTTATAACCGTATATATTTATGTGAAGACAGTATTTTAGTAATATTTTTATTTACAAAAAATAATGACTAGTTTATTTATATATGTTAATAACTACAAATAATATTTTACATAATATTATTTTTAATTAAGAAAACATATGTTATTGCTTAGTTTGTAACAAATTACGTCACAGTTTTAAATTTTACTGAAAACATTAAATTTTTTATGCTTCGTAAGATTACATTTTTTTTATGAATAATTTGTCATTCTGTGGATACGGGGGGTATAATTTGATTCACAAAAATATATGCGCTAATGCATATTTCCATGCTTCTTAAAATTTTATTCTTTATTATTTATCAGTGCAATGAAATTATTAACTGAAAAAGATAAGCTTTTCATGCCCCTTTACGTAATGATGCCATAGAAGCACCATCTTCCATTATAGCTGATTTGAAAGCTGCGGCATCTTCCAATGGTTCACCGTTAATTGCTGCGGCAACTTTATAATTATCCAAAACAGTTACGTGATCTCCATCAATGTTATACACCTCAAGTTTATCTGAAGTTATCTGTAAAGAAATCGAATATTTAATTTTGCAATAATTATTTAATTTTAATTGTATAGACTGCAAAAATAAATGTATCAATAATTAAAGGATGGAGCGTCAGCGATTGTAGACGAGTGTGAAGTTGGCCGTGCGAAACAAAGGCGAAGGGGCCCAATTCACAGGAGTCTCTAATCGTCGCTCCCTCCTTGGTGCATATACTGTTTTTTGTAACAAGTGTAAGGAGAGTGCCCTGTTTCTGTTCTGTTAGGAAATCAGTTGTTTCACCCTAGGGTGGAAAACGACTAGTTTTCATAAACAGGACGGAAACAGGGCAGTTTCTGTGCACGTGTTACAAAAATATTTTTTACACAATTGTTAAATATATGTCCGCCTTGAATAATATTTCTTAAATAAAACAATGTAATGTAAATTACTTTTGTTAGACCATAATCCTCGGAGACAGATTTCATACTCATTTGTTTCGGTTTAATAAGTGTAATTTGTGACCGTAATGGTGGTAAAGATTTGTAGTCATATAATTCGATAGCCTGTATTTTTTTGTAAATTGCAGACACGATTTCTTTTTGTTGCTCCTTGCTTAATACCAGTACTCCTTCAGGTAATGTTGAAAATAAAACTTCCAATTTTTCATTCCATGACTTGCATTTTTCTAACGCTATATTAAGCTGTAACAATTTTTTCTTAGTTTACTGTATTCAGACCACTTCAACAGAAAAGGTCTGGATGGCCAACACAAAATTAACATAACCGTCTAAATAATGTATACTTGTATATATATTGTAAAATAGAAATTAATTTAAGGAAAACGCAGCAAACGTTAAAAGTTAAACATATTTAGAATTTTTTGAAATTGTTTTTACATATTGAAACTTTTCACATAAAGCTATTTTTGGAAATCATTTTCAACCTAGCATCTAAATAGTTAATGAAACAATTTCCAAAAGATAATTTTCTAAGATAAGTTGCAATAGATAAAAATTACCCTGTTATTAAATGGAACTGAATGAAATTGAAATTGAGAGTATTGAATTCGATTTGGAAAATTTTTGGAATTGAAAGTATATGGATTTCATTCGATGAATTTAATTTATGATAATTGTATTCCCTCATGGAATCGAGAGCTATTAAATGTCATAAACAGAATTGATTTAAAACATTCTGAATATGTTAAATTTTCAACATACCTTACGTTTTTCTTAAATTAATTTGTATTTTATGATATATTTAAAGATCTGTATTATTAAGGAGGTCATGTTCGTGTTACCTTTCAGGAAAAGACCTCCAAGTTTTTCATAAAGTAATTTGTACTAGTTTTTATTCTTACTGCTTGAACTTCCGTGGGTATAAACAAATTCATAATTCCTAACAATATACTAGTTTGCAATTCATCGTCATTAGTTGATGGTATTTGCTGCTTAATGGCATAAATAAATTCCGGAGACCCATCAATTAAAACTAATCGACCCAATAAACCATTAGACTCGAGTCTTCTTGCTAGTTCAATAGCTAATAAAGAGCCAAAGGAGTAACCGGCAATTACAAAATCTCTTCGCCCTTTATTTTCCTTCAGTACATCCTGTTAAAGAAAAGGTTATTATTTTGAAACGCAATAATTCTAACTTATATTTTAAAACATTAATGTTGTTAGAAAATTGTGTAACGAGATAGGTATAATCAGGAATTTAAAATGGGGGGAAAAATACAAAAAACAATTTCTAAGAAAAACAACCCTTTTTCCCGCTAGTGAGTAACCTATCATCAGCATTACTTCTATCTTTAATTGAACATCTGACAATCCAAATACATACTTGTACAAGACTATCAGCCATGCTTTCTATTGTAGGATTCTCAACATCCTTTACATTAGGCTGTAAGAAGATTGCTGGAGACTTTAATTTATGTGCTAAGTTTGAGAAAATAGAAGAGACGCCTTCAATACCCGCAATGAGAAAAACTTCTCCCCTTCCATCTTCTTCTTTAGTAGGTATTCTTATGCAAACTTCTGGACTGATTGGTTCTTTACCTACAGTTCTAACTAAGATATTAATACCAGTTAAATTTCTTTGACCAATTTCTGCTGGCTTTTTAGAATTTTCTAGTTCAGCATCTGCCATATTTTGCAATTTAGCGAAGTTTAGCCCTCGAATGTCTTGAGCAGTAAGGAATACTTCAAATTCTCTTTCAAGAGTCTGCTTGATTTCCACCGCCATCATGGAATCCATACCTAGTTCAGCTAATGACGTATGTTTGCTAACTGTTTTCAAGTCCTTGAGACCTAATAAATTTAAAAGCAATCTTGTAATAATTATTTTATATGAGTGCATAATACTATTTAATATTAATTAACATTATAGGTATATACCCATAATATTATTTCAATATTAAATATATATATACCTAATATATTAATTAATATTAGAATTAATGCTACAACACTGTTAGAACATTATTTTTTTATAAAAAAATGTTCATTTCATTTTATACGCATGTAATCCGCATGAAAACTAAGACAGAATAAATAAATTAAAACATTTTTCATACTAAACAAAAAATAACAAATATTTTAGATACAAATACATCCAATCTATATTTGTTTCATTAACGTACCCATAATATTTAAAACTGTGTCGACAATGTTTAAAGCTCCAGCACCGCCAGCTCGTTTTTCTGCTACAACCATACTAGAAACAATAGGATAGTTTGATACCAAAAAACCATCTAGTTCTTGTAAGCAGGAAGATATTCTTTGTTGTAATGTTCCGGCGATAACCATTTCTTTATGATCTAATTGCATTTCAGCAACAAGTCCGACATCTCCAATGGATCCCCATTGAATAGCTAAACCTGGAAAGCCTTCCGCAACCCTTTTCTCACAAATTCGTTCCATTACTGAATTAGACATTCCATAATTTGATTGTCCAGCGTTTCCCCTACCACAAGATACTGATGAAAATACTACAAAATGTCTTAAATTTGGACACAATCTTCTAGACAACTTATCAAGAACTTTTGTGCTCCAAGCTTTACATTTAAAAGATTCTTCAAAGTTCTCTTGCGTTTGATTTTCCCATATATTATCTTTCAAAACGACTGCTAAGTTAAATATGCCATCAATTGGAGCTAAATCCATAGCTGTTTCTAAAATTTCCTTGCACTCATCTTCTTTCGAAGCATCTTTTCCAACAACGATGATTACTTTCGTTCCATAGTTCCTCCATAATTCTACTCGCATTTTTTGGTAGCCATTTCGAAATCCAGTCCTAGATGTCAATATTATATTTCTTGCTCCTCGAAGGATCAACCAATCAGCCAGTTCCAATCCGAAACCCCCAAGACCTCCTAAAATGATGTAACTTCTGTTCTTTAAGCAGTAGTATCTTGGTAATGCAATCATTGGTGCACCCAAAGGACCATCAATAGTTTTTGGTATTTGCATTACTACCTATAATTATTAAATATTTGATTTTATTAAAATATTTTACCTTACAAAATCATTCCGATCAACTTATACACCGCGGAAGTATACTTAAATGAAATATATACTTTTTATTTTGGTATATAGAGTATATTGAAGAAAATAAACAAAATATTTGTGACTTACTTTGCCAATATGTTTTCCTGTCGCCATATATCGGAAAGCTGTTTCTAATTCCTCATTCGGGAAAATTGTTCTCGTCAAAGGTTTAATAGCGCCACTTTTTAGGCCCTCCGAAAGTAAACGGTTCAAACGTATTTTTTTCTCTTTCGAAGCAGCAAACAAATTGTCTAACATAATGCCATGGAAACTGATTTCTTTAAGAAAAGCTTGCATACCAAGAGAACTGTTGGCTGCAAGATCGAATTTTCCTATTTCCAAAAATCGTCCACCTTGAGCTAGACATCTCAATGACGCTTGTAACTTTTCCTCAGCTAAAGAATTCAAAACTATATCTACACCTTTGCCATTTGTTTGTTTCATAATAAGCTGCTCAAAACTGGTATCCCTAGAATTGCCAATGTGATCATCTTTGATCTGAGGGAATCTTTCTTTAATAAATTTACGCTTTTCAGGTGTGCCCACAGTTGTAAAAACTTCGCATCCATCATATAGAGCTAAATTAATAGCTGCTTGACCAACTCCTCCGGTTCCTGCGTGGATCAAAATTTTTTCACCTTTTTTCATTTTTCCACTTATATAGAGGGCATAATAACACGTTCCATAAACACAAGGTACCGTTGCAGCATCTTCAAAAGACCAGCTATAATTCAAAATAATAACACAAATGTTTACTTGTTTTTAAATAACAAAATGAGGGCAATGAATTTTTATTCATCAAAAATGTATACATATATATATATATATATATATATATATATATATTAAAATTTATTAGTAATACAATTAATCAGTATTGGCTGCAATGAAAATGACGAAAAAAATATCACAAATTCAAACTTACTCTTCAGGAATATCCCACGAAAGGTGTCTATCTGCGATAACAATATTCGACATACATTTGCCGTCTGCTATACCCATAACTTTACGTCCTGCGACGTCGATACCGCAGTACTCGAAACCAATAGCATATTCTTGCAACAGCCTCGTCTTTGCAACAACTTCAATTGCTATTTTACCAGTGCTTAACATTACATCGCGGAAATTAATTGGTGCATATGCAATGCGTATTAAATCTGGATGTTTAAAATCCGGTTGAATTGGTCCTTCTACCCATTTAAGAGATGATAAATCTCCTTTGACTAATTGATTGGTCCAGGCGTGATGTACTAGGCGAGGTTTGATTGGTGGCAGAAGAAAATGTCTGGAAAATATTATTTTTGCGTTAAGAATATATTTGACATTCATAAATTAAATATTAGGGCACTGCTTGATTGAATTTAAAAATTATATTAGAGCACACGGACAAATTTACATGACATGTAGAGTCAAAAATGAGAGCGCAAAATGAAAGTGCTCCTCCAAAGCATTTTAGTTCGCACTGCCATTGATTTAGCAGTGCGAACTTATACAGTACTTTTGGGGTAACAATGCACCATAAGTGGCAGCACTACAATTTCATAATTTAATAAAATTAGATCGCCTTAAACAAAGGTAGAGATTGTGCTCTAATTTTTTATGTATTATTTGTTAAAAATATAATTCTATGATTAAAAATAAAATTTACTGTTATAATTTAAATATTATATAGAAGAAATAAAATATATAGACACCTGTAGGATCCCCAAACACCTCCCGGCCTCAGCACGTTTATAGCTAAATTTAGTTGTAATTGCTCCCTGTACAGAGGGTTTTGTAAAGAAAATTCAGGAGCTTTTGGATCTTGAATAAGAATCCCTTGTACAATTTCTCCACCCGGTTCTTTTCTAAGACAGTTGACTAACCCTAGTACACCGGCTTCGAAATCTCCTTGGGCAACTAATAAAATTTTTGTTTCACTAGTGCGTTCTTTTTCTACTTCCGCTTTTAGTGATTTTTTCAAATCAGTTAACCAATCAAAGTTATGATTATCTACCATTATGACCACTGGTTTCTTTATTTTATCACTTTTTCGCATAAGTATCAGTATTTCATTCCCAATTTTTTTTTCCATTATTATTTTTAGATCATAATTTTCTGCATTTTTGTGTATAGTATGTCCAAGCTGATTTTCTTCGCGACTTATTATAAAACCTCCTACCTCTAATGCACTAACTAACTGCTGAAGTATACCTTCTCTTTGCTTTGTTAATAATTTTTTTCCGTAACAAATCATAGCATTCATTTCGTTATTAACTTTTTTAAGTTCTAAAATATTTATATTTTCTGGTAATGTTTCCTTGATATTTTCAGCAATAATGTTAACATCTGCTTGCAAAAGAGGAATATCTCCAAGTGCTTCAAGTATAATGGAAGAAAATGTATCCTTGATATCATCACTATCATGGACATACTCTAATGTTTTTACTTTGATACCTAAATGATTGTCTAAAGCAGTATGCAAAGAAAGACGCACAGCTTCTACTGGCGTAATTTCTTTCATATCTCGATGTGCTACAAATCTGTATTCTTCTAGAACTGGTTCACCTGCAGGTTTTCTTCTTGAAATTGCAGCTGCTTTTAAACCACGAATTTCAACTCCCCCGGAAATAATAACGTCTAAATCTTTGTTTACATAAACCGGGTATTCCTTATCATCACCCATAGCACGGAATTGATTTAAATGACTTTTTGTGTCAATAACAATTTTCTGGATTCCAGTGGGAACAAATAATCCTCTTGTGTCAATTCCAAGAATTTTCATTTGCAGCATGTTATCCATGAAAGCAACCCAATTGTTAGACCACTTAATATGACCTTTGTCTGCTTTCATAGTAGCAGATATAATTCCTTTAAAAATTCCAGTATAATGGTAACCTCTGAGTCTAAGCTCTTTATAAATATCTCGAGTTTTCATTTCTTCCTCTTCATTATTATAGGGAATAAGTTTTGGATCCATTTTTTCAGCCGTTAGATTTGATGTTGCGTGAACTTTTCCTGTTACGACTGCATTTCCACCTTGAACCACTTCGAACCTTCCTGTTCCTTTTTGAACCATAAGTGTAATTTCCACAACACCCTCATTTGGAATGTTAGTGGCGCGTAAAAATTTAACGTCTTCAAATACCACTGATACTTCAGTATACAACTCCCCTCTCATCATTCCAACAGTTTCCCAAATTAAATTTAAATATCCCGTTGCAGGTAAAAGAACTCTTCCATCTATAATATGACCTGCCATGTACTCATAATCTTCATCGGATAAAGAAATTTCTACCACTCGTTCTCCAGATGTTATTTTTTCCTGCATTCTATATGACGTAACATACCAATCTTCTGAATGTTCCCACTTAATAAGAGGTGAAATCATTCGGGTACCACGACTTACAGGGAACTCAACTGGAGGATACAATTTTGCTAATTGTGGTTGCAATCCAACATTATACATTTGTCCAATGGCTTTCAAAATTAATTCAACATTATTTTTATGTTTTCGATTAGTGAGAGGAATATTCACAACATTCAAACTTGGCACTTTTCTCAAAATGGCTTGCAAAAGACTGTGTGGTGCAATCTCAATCAGGATTGCATCATTTGGTATAAACCTAGCTGCTTGTTCAAAAAGAACCTGATTTAAAAGATTATTTGTATGATATTTTGCAGAATTCATCTGCGCTTTTGCAGAAGACCATTCCGATTGCGGTACAGAAGAACTTATCCATTTAGAGCTGCGTTGTTTATCCTCTAGGATTATTTCACTAAGATATTTAAATAATGTTGGCCCAACAGTTTTTATGTAACGACTGTGATAGGGAATTTGACTGCAATTTACCTCTCTTGCAAATACATTTTTCTCCTATAAATTAACAACAAATTAGATAATATTATCTTAGCATTTTCTTTCGTATACCATTTAATAACAACCTGTAATTTTTTCACAAAAGCATTCACAGACGCATAAGGTCCACTAATGGTGCAATTGTCAACTGAATTAAAGCAAGCAATATCGATATCCTCGGGAAGTATTTCTTTTAAATCATTTGCGCTTAATCCGACAGCTGCCATTCCGCCGTGTACTAAATTTGTTTCAAGGGATGCCTTTCCTCTGGCCCATGCAGAAAGAACCATTTGTTCTGCAGTGAAAGTACCATCTGCATATGCACATCCTAACTCTCCCACTGAATGTCCGATTAATTTATCGGGTTTGATTCCAATTTCAAATAAAATATCAGTTAAACCAATCTATTGTGAAAGAAAACATTATAAGAAATAATAATTGTTATTATAGAAACTCTAAAGTAATTATGTAATTTATAATTTCACCTGAACGGCTGCTATTCCAACAAACGAATTTAAAATATTGTCATAAATTGTTGGATCTTTATTAGTTAAGATGTGATAAATATCCACCCCGCGTGGTTTTAATACTTTATCACATTTTTCAATTGCTCTCGCAAATATGGGAATATTTAACAAAGATTCACCTACAAAATCATTATATCTTACGTAAAAATGTTACTTGTATATCCTGAAGTACGTTTGTTTGTCTTTTCTTACCCATTCCGCACCATTGTGAACCCATGCCAGGATATACAAACCACAATGGTCTTTTAGCTCCAGAATATTCTTGAATGTCAGATATGACCGGTTCAGATCGATTTTTTCCACCAACTATTGTGTATCCTCTATAAATGTGTCCAGAAATGTCTTCAGAGAAAACATCGTGAAAAAGTCTGACGTACTCGACATCAATAGGGTTACTTTCAATCTAAAGAAAATAATTTATTAATAAATTAACAAGGGGCAGAAACGCCCAAAACCTTTGTATGTTCACGTAGAAAAATATAAATTTTTAAGGCAAACATTTTTAAGTATAACACATACATGCGTCTTGGTTCCTCGTGGCCACAATGAAGATATTGTTTGATTAATAAATTTATTGAACTGAAAGAAATGAAAGACCTACACATTTATATGGCTGACTTACTTCGTGCAATAATGATTTAACACCTTCTTCGGACCTTGACGATGCAAGAACTAATCGAGGAAGATCATCGTTTGGTGCACCGCCATTAATTTTCTCTTTAGGATTGGATTTAAATAAAACATGTGCATTTGCACCACCAAAACCAAAGGAGTTAACACCCGCCAATCCTCTTTCCCAAGGTGTTACCTCTGTAATAACTTTAAGTCTACCTTCTTCAAGAGCTTTTACACCTTCGCGTGGTCTTTTGTAATGTAAATTAGGTGGAATTAGTCCAGTCTCCATAGCAATTACAAGCTAAAATAGATTTAATGAGGACTAATTTAATTTCTTTTACATTCAGTATTACTCCCTTAGGGAACATTGAATCATTGAATGTTAGATCGAGTTTAATCAACGTTGAAGGTTCAACCTCAAAACATACATTATTATTAATTTTATTTTTATTCATATTTCCCTTTCTTCTGTACTTAGTTATTAGCAATCCATTTGGATTGTTAATTTTACATAAAATTGTTCAAGTTAACTGTATATAACCCATATTAGCTTACCTTTGCTACTGAACATAAACCACTGGCGGGTTCCGAATGACCTAAATTCGATTTAATAGATCCCATTTTTAGTGGCGTACTTCGTCCGGTGCATAAAACTTTGTCAAGGGCATTAACTTCTTCCGGGTCGCCGACTTTGGTTCCTGTACCATGAGCTTCAATGTAATTCAAACTTGTTGGAGGGATCTTACATTCTTCATAAAATTCACTTAAAAGTCTGCTTTGCATTACGCTAGACGGAAAAGTGATTCCTTGTTCTTTGAAGCCATCACAATTCGTCTTTGCATGAACTATAGTACCGTACACTCGTTTAGCATTTTTAGCTTTTTGAAGAAAAATAACTACGATAGCTTCACTTCGAGTATAGCCATTAGCATCTGCATCGAAAGACTTACAAGAACCATCGGGAGATAGTACACCTAAGAGTAATACAAATATATATTACAATCAGTGGCGGATTTTAGGACAGAGTGATGGTTGGACTTGTGATTGTTATATTTTTTCCATATTTCAAGTTTTATTGATTTGATGTCGGAAAATACATGTATGGAGAAATATCGTACGTACTAAAAACTATATTATAAACTAACTAATAGAACGTTTATTTAAATCAAATAAATATTTATTAGGTGCGTATTTAAATGACTCATCTCACCATCCACAAGGCGTATCTTTCAAACAAGGAGAAAATAAAATATAATATACTACATTATTAATTATTTTATTAAATTAAAGCAAAGTATATGGAAATTATATTAAATTACGTACCTAAACGTGCGAATTGTAAGGATACGTAAGGGTGAAGTACCAAATTCGATCCTCCTACTATAGCCATGTCGCAGAGATCTTCTCTAATGGCTCTATAAGCATGCTCAATCGCAAATAAACTTGAACTGCAAGCTGAGTCTACGGTATAACTTGGTCCAGTAACTCCCAACCAATAAGAAATTCTATTTGCAAGCATAGCTCGACTGCACCCGGTAATACCAAATCCATTGACCTATTTTATTTTCAACCAAGAAACAATTAATAATTTCTTTAAATTTCGGAAATCATTTGTTTTTAGACGCGGATGGAAACTAGTAGTTTTCCGCCTTAAGACGAAAATTAGCAAGTTTCGACAGGGCGGTTTTTTTTGTAGGTGTTACAAAAAAATATTTTACATAAAATATATGAGTTATACTAATATAAAATGTCTGGTAGAATAGAAAAATGATTTGGACCTGAATTTTCTCATAGAACCAGGTTTTTTCGGATTCAGAAAAGCAGGCTCCAATAAAAACACCTGTCCGCGTACCCCTCAGCTGACGAGGATTGTATCCAGCATCGACAATAGCTTCAAATGCATGCTCCAATAACATGCGACACATAGGATCCATTGTATGTGCTTGCTTGAAGTGTACCCCAAAAAATAATGCATCGAATTTACTTATATTATTAACTTTCCCTGTACGTTGTGGAATTTCTGGATGATCTATAATGTACAAAAACAAAAATAATGATTACTCAATTAGGAAATTTTATTTTCTTTCAAACTTTTTGTTTATTATTATTATTATTTTATTAGAAATGTATCCATAGGGTGTGCTTACAGCATGTCATTCTGCGTACTCTTTATTGTTTATGTACTAATTTCAAATAAATTTTATGCCTATTTATTGTACATGTAATGTCAATTTAATTTTAATGCAATTTTAATGCGAATTTATTAATTAACTACTTGTTAATAAAAGTTAAAGTTTCTTAATTAAACTGGACATAAATCAGAAATGCATCTTTTACCACTTTTTTTTACAATAACAAATTTTATTAATTTAATTTAAATGAGCTACGGGTTCTGTTAAAAATTGTAGTAAGTTATAATCACAAATAACTATAAAAATGCTGGAACACGGATCTCGGACAATAAATTCAACTTCATTTATTGCGCGGAACACGAGTTACAAAGTTTTGCATTTGTGTTAAAAAATCTAGATTCTATAGAACCTGCGTTGCGCTACCTATGGTCGCCAAATATAAATTAAGCCGACGACAAAAAAATCAAATTTCGAAAGTCCGCAATATTCTAAACACTTATTTATTTTACCACATAAACGATTAATGTAAATTATTTGAACATTTCAAATAAAGGGGAGCTTATAATACATAAAATTTACGTAAAAAACAGTTTATGCAAAAGTTGGCTAATTTTTATTACATCTTTTCTCTCAGTTACAATCTTCTCACTTTTATGAAATTTGGCTCCGCATTATTTAAGCGTTCACGATATTATATCTACATCTTATGCATACCCAGTTTCCAACGACGATCGTCATCCGTAATGAGATCTTTTTTGTTGAACAGATTTTCCTGAAACATGTTCATGTTGTCGCATTCCGGGAATCTCCCGGAAATACCAGAAATAACGATCTCATCTTCTGGAGCAACAGGTGCAAGTTTTCGCACGTGTGGTTTCAACTTCTCCGTCATAGCTTCTGCCTACTTAGAACTATTTCAGCACTATAGAACACAACTTGCTTCTAGTTGAACACTTTTTTGTACACCACTTTTAATCAAACTTCTCAACTTTTCCTGCTTTTTATTCTTTTACTTTTTTAATTTTATTAAATTAACAAAATTTAAATTTTATTAGAATATGTTCATTAACTTATCGTTTGAATTATTAAATAAACTTACAATTATTAATATAAAACATTAAAATGTTATGTAAATGAAGAAATTCGTGAGCAAACATTCGTCATACTGAGAATTTTTTACATCTAAACAGTATTTTATAATAGCTCATCCCCTCTACTCGTATACATTTTCAAATGGTATATCTATTAACTTCACATAAACTTATTTAAATACACATTAAATTTCAAATCAAGCTGCAATCTACTCTGACTGTTTGACCGGGATTGCCGCTTGAACCTTGAACCATTATAGTGTAGCCCTTAAATAATCACTCTGCATCGGTGACGTTTTAACGTAAGTTTTGACATAAAAGTCTAACAAACATTTTGCCATTAAATACAATCGTACCAAACTCAGAATAATAACACTGTATTGATAATTGTCATTTACTTTCTGTATTATCTAATAAATTTATTATCGTTTCTAAATTATCAATAAAAGTTTATGAATTATGCACACAGTTTTATCTTTCATTTTCGCCATTAAATCGATGCACATACATTACAATATTTATAACAATTGATGCACGTACAACATATACAAATATATATATCAAAATGTTCTATAATTTATTTACAAAAAGTGAGGCGGGTGCAAAATTAATTGCTTAACTAACTGCACAGAGAAATAGCATGTAAAATGAGCATGAATCGATGGTTCCTTAACATTAACTTGATGTAATTGTTGTGTCATCGATATATTTATTGATTAGAATACCTAAAATTTCCGTATAACCTATATACAAGTAAAAAGAGTCTTAAAGGTTGTTTAAAAAAGGCCAATTGCCCTATGCGTGTTTAGTTTGTTCTCATACTTGTTTAACACGAAAATTTCATGTTAAAAGTTAAAACAACATAACTTGATGCGAAATTGTTCCGTGGCGCCACCCCACTGAGATTTTTGGATTTGCCAATTTTGAATTTCCCTCCTAAATTCAAAATTTATTTGAATTTGAAATCTTCAGTGAAGTATAATATATATATAATCTATACTTTATCTAAACTATACTATACATATACATTATCTATACTGATACAATTATTCATGTTAATACTACAAAATGATTTTTCTCCGTGCACAATCTATTTTTTCCTTACAGTAATGATATATATGGTAAAATTATGTATCTAAGTCAGTAAAATGAAACGAAATAATTAACATAAGCTGTGCTAATTAATATTTATAAAAATAATCTTTAATATATTTAATCGTATAATTGTTTTACGTACCGTGCTTTAAATAGATATCACATAGAAATAGATAAATGTTTTCCGCAAATTTTAAATTAAGAAAAAAGCGTCGTTAAATAACGTCGTCAAATTTGATTAAATTCTCAGTAATTCTTTAATATAGGAGGTATTTGTAAAATAGTACTGATAAAGCTCAGAATAAATCAAAATTGATCAAAAAAAATTAAGATTAAATATGTATAAAGTTTTTAAAATTAATTTAAGAAGTTAATGTTGAATATTTATTACATTATATAACAAAATAATTTAGAAAATAAATGGATATAATGCAAAAAATCATGGGTTTTCACACTTTTTCTCCAAGCGCATCATGTAAAATGTGGTAAATGCTTCCTAAGCTTCCTAGGTGTTTAGTTTCTCTCAAGTGGAATTACGTTTATAGATCAAAATCAGATCAAAATCAAATCAAAGTTAGATCATAATGTTACAGTAGCCAATGTTGAATTTCCCTTTTAATTTTGAAAAATATTTGAATTTGAAATATTCAGACACGTATCTTGTGACGCAAATATATATATAATATCACTGTGCACTGAATTTATGCAAATTATCTAACAAACTGGAGAGCTTCCAGCATATAAACTTAACATAAACAGTTTATGTAATCGTTGAATGTCGGGTTCATTTTTATTTATTTAAGTTAGCTCGAATTTAAAAAGAGCTATTGAACTTGAATTTCTTGAAGGATCATAGTATTGTTTTAGAAAGCCTTAATAAATATACGTTATAAGTTGAGCGTGAGCAATCAGTGTCAGGGGTTCCCGGATGTCGCATCACTCTGCATAAAATAACCATACGTGAATACAATGCAAATAAAAATAACTACAGCAATAACGTTAAGATTTTAGAAATAAATTTACAAGCAAAGAAAATTCCATTGACGTCAGAAACAATACAACACAATTACACTGGTTATATTATTATTATATAATGACAACGTTAAAAACATAAATTTTAATATCAGGTTACAGATGGACAAATTTCAAGTCAAAATTTAATGCATTGAGAAAGAGTTAAATAAAAACTTTTCAATAAACTAGATGTTTTTCGTAATCTTCGAACATAATTTATGAGAGAACCGTCCAACGAAACGCGCTGTTCGTTGAGTTTTTATCGTTTTTTCCAATGCATAAAATTTCTAGCAAGTTTAGTTACATATAAACGAGTTGAAAACAAAATACAAAACAATAAAAATGTGTTTAACGTAATCCAACGTTTAAATCACTGTTAGACTTATGCATATACATGTTAAATACATTTTTTTCTGTACAGATTCCTTTATATATTATTTATTTATTTATAATTAAGTACAAGACCAGAGGCATATACCACAGGTATATGCCCATTTACAGGCTTACATGTTTATTATAAAATGAATAATTTAAATTAATCAGTAACTGCTCAAAAATAATCACGTGTATTCGCACACAATGGAGAAATGGAATCAGTAAATAAATCAACACTCATTATATAATTCACCAAATGGTCTCAATGTGCTATATTATTGCAATATTATTATAAGTTGGAACTGAAATACAATTTGTTATGAGATTAGAAAATTTATTCAACAGTTTTTCCTTTTGTTGTCATTTCCTCATTTTTTGGTTTAATTTAACAAGAGCCTTTAAATTCAATAGCCCGTGATTCTTCCCCTTTGTTGCACTTTGGACTTTAGAACTGCATCAATTTTGCCTTTTTAGATACAAAAGTCTTGAATTCATACATATAATGAAATTAAACTATAATTTGAAGTGTTTTTTGCTATTATATACAGTCTCTTACCAGATTAAAAACTCAACTCTAATATTCCCCCTTTATTTGTACACTTTAAATCTACTCTTCTAACATTTGTTCCTGTGTTCTGACTATATTTCGAATGTCATCGTTACTTAAGTAATGAAATATTTCTATCGTGATAAAATCTGGAAAATTACATTGTACAAGTGTATTAAATGCATTGGTACTCGAGTAAAAAAGATTATTTCGAATCTTAATTTTATTAAAACGCTGCTGTAAAATATTTCCATAAATTGGGAAACGTTGAAAGGAAATGTCTTGAAAAAATTCAATGATACTTTCGTTTCGAACACAGTTTATCAATTTGTGTACTGGTAATGTTGTAAAATCATGTAAACTGTAATCAAATATAAATCCCGGAAGTTTCAAATCTTTCATTGAATTTATTTCAGACAAAGCGTCTAAAGGCTCCATGCAACATCCTTCATTACAAAAATAGTTATCTTCATTATGCAAGATATGCATAATATTTTCATGGTGATCTATTGACACTGCTATACTTGATTTGTCATCTACTTCCTTCTTATCATATGGTTTTTCACCATTCTTATTCAATACATCTAAATTTGGTATGTGATCTAAGAGAATTTTAAACCCAAAGTTTAACCTTTTCTGAAATGCTAAATGAAGAGCTGAATTTCCTAGATTGTCTTTGGAGTCAACATCCGCACCACATCTCAATAAAGCTTCAAGCAAATAATCATGTTCAGAAATAACTGCGACATGTAAAGGCGTATATCCAGAATCATTTTTAAAATTGATATCTATTTTCTCCGTTGTTGTCAGTTTTCTTATTATATTTTCAAACACTGCGATATCTGTTTCTTCCAAAAATGGAGACCCTTCAATCAGTCTGTGGAGAATATCTTTTTTGTTTTCTTTAGCCATATATTTTACAAGAAGGTTTATTATGTTGTTATGTTTCCCTATCACAGCAACAAAAATTGGAAGAATGTCATTATTTTTAATACGTGTAACCAAAAAAGGATCAGCATGATTTTCCAAGAGATATTCTACTACTGAAACATTTCCCAAACAAGAAGCTAGGGTTAAAGGTGTTCCCCAATTATCAATACTCTCGTTTACATCAAAACCATGTTGCAGTAATAATTTAATCAAATTACAATCATGGCGACCAACAGCTAAATGAATTGCAGACTGGTGTAATCTTCCTCGTTTATTACTCATTTTAGCTCCATGTTTTAAGAGACATTCAATTATTTCTAATTTTTCTTTTGCTAATGGTCTAAGATTAAAATTAAGTACATTCAGATGGTCAGGATTTAGGTGTAATATGTTAATGATTAATAGATCTTGAAAGAATGACGTAACTCCTACAATAGCTAAAAATAGAGGTGTTTGATATTTCAAGTCGATCGCATTTACATCAAAACCTTTGTGAATCAGTAATTGCAATATTTTATCATCTTTTTGTTTTGTTAAAACGGTAAAATGGATCAGAGATTGCTTCATTACATTAAAAAATTTGTCCTTAGATTTTACTTCTTTTATTAATGTTTCTAGCTGGTCCAAATCATTATTCTCTATACAGAAACAGACTTGTTTGTAAATATAATCATCGCGGGATCTAGCATTCCTGTAATAAACAAAATATAACAATATTTTTCTTATAATAAATTTCTTCATTTACAAAAACTTTTGCCATCCTTATTATTTCATTCACAAATTTTATGAAAATACAAATCGCTTCTGATTAAAAAGTGTAAATAAAATGTAAGAAATGTTTATTTAAAACAAAATTTCACTGGAGGGCCAAATCAGAATTGACGTGACCTCCTTAATATTACACATCTGCAATTATGTTTTTAAATAAAAATTCATGTAACAAAAATGCAATAAACATCAAAAGTTAAACATATTTAGAATATTTTAAATTATTTCATATGCATTACACTTTGATCAGAAATTCCATCAACTATTTAAATGTTAAATTGAAAATATAAACATATATAAGGTATGCCGAGTCATCATTTGTCCCCAGTTTTAGATAGTATAATCATTTTTGTCCCAACTTTTTTCTCAGTATACCTTTTTTTTCTATCAAAAACATGAAGAAAGTGACTATTTAGGAGTTGATTGTTTCACAGACTGAAAATGAGTCAATGTTTACATTGATTTATAAACATAATTAACTTTAGATGGTATCAAACAATAGAGCAAATAAAAATATAAAATATATAAAATAATTTGAAAATAACCTTACCTTGGTGCCATTTTATTAATATATTTATTGATGTATGATACTTTCTGTGTAATGCTATCTCTGCAAAGTAAAAAATGATTAATTTTATTTAATATATTACATACAATTTGTGGAGAATGAGTTACAATTAAACACATAAATCATAAGCTTTTAACTTATAACTTTTCCAGTTATTCAGTTATTGTTCAAATAAAAAGTTTAAAAATTATAAAAATATAACATTACTTAATTAAGTAATATTGCTTAATTTAATTAAAGATTAATAATTAAGGTAAACCATCACTGGATGACCAAGAATAAACATAACTTTCTTAATAATACATATCTTTACATATAGTGTAAAATAAAACTAATTTTAGAAAAACATTTTAAAAATAACCTTAATCTGTATATAAATATTTGTAACATATGGTATAAATGTTTTCATATAATCTCAAATATAAACAAAGCAAGATTTCACATTTTATTTGTAAATATTCTTATAGTACAAAATTCGAGAGTTTATGTTAAGTACTACAATGACAATCAATATTTAATGGTAATTAAATGAAATCTGATGTAAATTTTTTCATTTTGAAAGGAAACTTATTTATTTATGTATTTACTTTAATATATATTTATTTTAAACTTACATATGCTAATGAAAAAACAATTTACCGCAAACGAATTATATTTAAAACTTGCCAATCTGCTACAACAATATAATTTATTTAATTTCATTTATTTATATAAGAATTTTCAATTTGTACTTTGCTTCACTCTCAAAAAATGTTTAAAAACCACGAAGAACTAACACGATATCTATAAACTACCATTTCAATTCAAAGGAAAAGTTAACTTTAAACTATATGCTGCAAAGAACCGGATTGGGGTTATGTTTATGAGTTACGGCAACACTGTTCTGTAGTGATGTACACAATTAAATAAAGTGAGATGAAAAACAAACAATGATTGGCAGATAACAGC
Source organism: Leptoteleia sp. ZL-2020 (assembly GCA_022817305.1). Classification (NCBI taxonomy): domain Eukaryota; kingdom Metazoa; phylum Arthropoda; class Insecta; order Hymenoptera; family Scelionidae; genus Leptoteleia; species Leptoteleia sp. ZL-2020. The sequence goes on along the minus strand of JABFPN010000035.1, from coordinate 43,360 downwards.
CTTTGTTTGTTTCCTGTGGCCAAAAACAAAAAACAACATAAATGGCCTATTCGAAAAATGACATAATATTTTGTGAGAATTTGTCTCTTTTCTTTTTCATTTAATAACTTGAAAGAGAGAAATGAAACATCAATAATATTTTCTGAAAATCTTTTCCGAATACGCCAAAAGTGACATGAATTAAATTAATACAAAGGTTAAAAGGATAGAGAAGTAACATTTGAAAATAAAAAAACTAAGGTCATACGGCATAAAGTGTTAATTGCCAATAATTAATTCTCCCCTTTTGTTTGCAATTGACACTTTAGGATATACTTCTGCTATTTTTTATATATAAATTTTAGTTTTCTATTCTTTTGCTCCTTTTATTAATTTAATTGTGATGAGAAGTATAGTGAGATCAAATTAATTATTTTTATTCATCATGTAAGAAAAGTGATTTTTTGAGTGCAAAACCTCCGATAGGATAACATTTTTTAAAAGGTTTAAAGAATACTATAAAAGGCGACTGATCTGAACGATTTTTCTTCTAGAAAGCAGGAGCAAACATCAGTTATCCGCCCTCAATAGAAGCATCAAGAAGATCACTTTTCATACATGACAAACAAGAAATATATAATATAATGATTTCCTATTATAGCTTTCTAAATCACAAAATCTGCTGAAAAAAAATTTGCTGCTTCATCTTCAACTGTTAACTCCCCTATATTTTTATAAAAATAAACAACACCCTAAGATAGCAATTAATGCTTATGGCATCATCATAATTACCTTAAAGTAATCATATAGAGTTATCAATAGAAGGTTAATAAATAATACTTTTACTTTAAGCAAATGCGGTATTTTCTATAGTAAACTTTATTGGAACAATTTAAAACATAAAATATTCCCTATGTAATTCCTAACATAATTAATTATAAGTAAGTAAAGATTAAAAAAGGTTTCCATAATTACATTATAAAAATTTTGTAATAAAAAGATTTACATCATACACTCATACATTTGCACACAATAATTCACGCGGCTGATGTAATATAATACATGATGAAACTACTAGGTTACATCATGATATAAAAATACAAGCAAAAGGCGACATACTTATAGAATACCGTAAAAATGCCGCGGTTAAAATATGATTTACATATGAAAAATTTTACAATTCATAAAAATCATACGCATAAGTAATTATTATTTATATACTTGTGCTTGATCCGCAAAAATTATACATTTGTTTCAATTATAATTTTATAAAAAATTATAATTAACAAATTGCGGCATTGATAAGAAAATTTGATGAAATATCACGCGAATATTGATAATAATATTCAATGCAACAATATACGAATTATAATGTAATTAACATTAAACAATTGTTTGTAATAAAAATAATATACTTTAACAACAATATTTTTTCAGAGCAGTTAGTTGGATCTGCTTTGAATTAACTACTAATTTATTAATTGGTAGTAATTTATAAAAAAATTAGAAGTATTAAATGCTAATTCAAATTATTCATGAAAATAATTTTCTGGCCGAAATAGCGCTATCAAATTATCCTTTCGCCAAGTATTTTGGTACATATACGTACATTATGGCAGCCAGAAAGAGAGAATTAAAAAAATAAATGGTACTGTTGTTACATTTCATAATGATTACTATGTTCATATAAAATACATAGTACTCTCAAATATCACAAACATCGTGCATTAATTGTTACATGTCGTGTTTTCAGTTAAAAGATCAGATCTCTCAGTTATTGCACTAAGAGAAAAAGATCGTTAAATTAATGCGAAATGGATAAAGTTGGACTAAAAATCTAAGATCGTAATGTATACGACCTAAAACTTGTCATAATTACATTATTAATGTTATATTCACAATCTAAATACCATTGACTCAGATTATTGAATTAACAATCCAGTTTTCTCAGTGCATTAGTTACATCTTTTTTTCTCTAGTTTTTATTTCTTTTTATCTTCTCCTCCTTCTCCTCTTCTTCTTTTTTGTTTTTTTTTTCTTTCTTTCGTTTGTTTTTTTTTGAGAATAGTTTAACAAGAACAGGTATCTTCTTGTCCTTCTGAATATGTGATTGCGTCGTAAAAACAGCCATTTACAATCCATAAAATTTGCGAATCCTCACGCGAATAAGCAAAATAACACAATTTTCAGTATCCTGATGCTTCTTTGTATTCCGAGCCTTCCATTGTGAAGAAGTCTTCCAATTTCCATTGCAGAGTTTCAAACGTTGGCCTCTTCATTGGATCTTTATTCCAACATTCCAACATGATATCATACAACGGCGGAGGACATTGCTGTGGACATGGCATTCGATAACCATGTTCCACTTGGTGTAAAACTTCGGCATTGGTCATACCTGTAATTATATATTTCTTTAGTTTCAATGTTTTAATAAATTTTAATTAATCTATAAAAGGTACTAATGTATTTTTAAAATATAAAACAATATATTTTTTGTTTTCTTCTTTTTTCATTTAGTATTTCAATAATTTACTGAGAAATATTATTTAATATTCTATTTTCACGTATTTAGAAGTAATTTATTGATTTTAAGGTTTATAATAATCAACAGTAATAAGGAAGAATGCGAAGGTGAGCTTTTTTAATCATCCAATCTATGATCTAATTTATGGAAAAATCATTAATTATTACTCATTGTGTAACAAAAACGAACATCTCAATTAATAGAAGATTCTAAACAAATCAAACAATGGAATATAAATAAAGGCAGCTTGACAAAGACTATGGAATAAGTTTGAAATGCTATATAGACAGTTTTCAATGTTACTTTATAATATTTACAAAGTTCAAGCGAACTTAACACTGCAAATTACATGTTCTAAATTAGAATTCTATTTTCATTTCATTGAAAATCAGCGTCGGATATATATTTCATGCATCCCTGCAACGATTTAAGAAAGAATAGAACGCAAAATTATTATGTTAACGATAAATTTCTCTTACCAGGATACGGAATTCTACCATAAGTGACCAATTCTGTAAGTAAAATTCCGAAGGACCACACATCAGACTTAATACTGAATTTACTATAATTAGCAGCTTCCGGTGCGGTCCATTTTATTGGAAATCGTGCTCCAACGCGAGCTTCGTATTCATCTTCTTTGATAAGTCTAGCTAAACCAAAATCTGCAATTTTCACGACGTTACTGTCTGCAACGAGAACATTACGTGCAGCCAAATCTCTATGAATGTAATTTTGTGATTCCAAATAAGCCATTCCTGCTGCTATCTGAGCAGACATATCTATTAACTGAGGCAATTTCAATCCTCTGCCTTTGCCTGGAAGATAAATTAAATTAATTCAGATAAAATATTTATTATATTTATTTTCTTAAAAAAAAAAAACATCAGACATTTTAATGTACGTCAACAGTTAAACAAGTTTAACATCTTTTAAATTAGTTTTTATATATTGCAACTCTTATCAGACAGTTATCTTAAGGAAATAGATATGAACCAAACATCTAAATATCTGATGAACCAATTTCCGAAACGTAGCTTTCTGAGAAGAGTTGCCATACATAAAAACAAATTTAATACAATCTAAGCTTGCTTAACTGTTGACGTACATTACTATTTATCTTTTGCATTTCAAGCATTGAAACTAAATAGTCATTTATAATGTGAAAAAAAAAAAAAACTTAAACCACAATTTTGTGGCTTTCTATCTTTCATTGTAAGAATATTGCAAAAGTATGGAACTGAAAAATATAACATTTTTGAGAAACAAAATGTAAACAAAACTTGCTTTTTTTGTATTTACATCCATTTCTTTGCCCTACGAATGTAAATAAACAATTTTATTGCTTTTAATTCATTAATTTAATCTTCCGACTATTTACAAACATTGTTTTTTTATGCGCTCAACTTCAAAAACGTTTCGTTCTTCAGTTCCATTGCAAAAGTGTTGGCAACTGCAACAATAATTTTAATCATTATACCTTGCAAATATTCTAACAGACTTCCATTTCTCATTAGTTCCGTAATAATATAAATTGGCTCTTCCATTGTACAAACAGCAAAGAGCTGAATTAGTTTGGAATGTCTGAGCTTCTTCATAATTTGCGCTTCTGCCAAAAAGTCTTTCGGATCCATGGTGCCTGGTTTGAGGGTTTTGATGGCGACCGGAGTGGTGTTGTTCCACTGTCCTTCCCATACCTCACCAAACTGGCCTTGACCCAATTTGCGAACGAATTTCAGCTGCGAGCGATCAATTTCCCATTGATCTCGTGTTCGGTGACTTAGACCTTCCGTCACGGGTTTCTCAACCTACAAAAGTAAACAACGAACGTTGAATTGAAAGATGTTTGACTTTTGATAACGTTTCAAATTATTTGTCAATTAGTAGTACCATAAGCGAGTATGTATGATGCTTATATGATACTTAGTTGCGAATACAAACGTCTTTATGGATTTCTCCACTATGAATATACATAAATGAAGATAAAACTTTTAACTCAAACTTAAATTTAAGGACTTGTATTAATTTATGTTACAATAAATGCGTGCAACGTTGCCTTTACTTATAAAGTGTCGCTTTTGGAGACATTTCTTGCATTTGAGGACACTCCAAATGATGATGATAATTCTAATATATTTTACTAGACTTGACTAGTTTTTCTTAAAATGGCACAAGTATGTCCGGTGAAAATAATTTGTGGATAACTCATAAAGTCTATCAGCAATTGCAAAAAAAAAATCTCATTTCATTTAAAAGTATCGAAATTGGGACTCTCGAACTACATTCCAGTAAAAAATGTTCTACTATCGCTATTAAATTGTACACGTAGAAGAAAGATGGAAAAATAGTATATTACTTAAGGAGGAAAAAAGTGGTTTTAAGTTGGTAACCCGAGCTAAATGCGAAGGACTTTTTCCGTGTGGAAAATTTGAATTGGCCAATGAAAAATTCTTATTAGGGAAGCTACGCCTCTGCGGCATCAATTTTTTTAAATTTTAACTAAACTAACGATGCTGTGGCCAGGACCGTGTTGGTCGGGAGCGTCTTCAAAATGTTTATTTCATACGTAACTATTTTGAGGACGTCCTCGAAATCGCAAAATGTCCTCAAAATGTACCACACATATTTTTTGAGGTTCTCGAAATATATGCTTGACATCCATATATATATATATATATATATATAAGTAGGAAATAAATGTAAATAATGTAAAATAAAAGTCTGGGTGGCTAAAAACTCAAAAGGCCCAAATATGTGATAATTTTATATTGCCCAAATACAAAATATATGTTTTTAATTAATTGAATATTATTAATTTATTATTTACAAGTAGTGAAAATTTACTTCTTTGATTTCAATTTATTTAATTATTATTATTTTTACTTTTTATATGCTATTTGACTACAATGTTTGACACTAAATAGCCTGATGATTTCTAAAAGCAAGCGAAAAATAACTCGAACAATGGAAACAACATTGTTAAGATGAACGACGACAACAAATTATACAAGGCAAATAATATTAATTGTTAGTGATATTTATAGCATTATTCCATATAAAACAGGCTTATGCTGTACAAATGGGAAGTGTAAAACGTATTTTGCGTGAAGATAATTATATTGGGATGTTCAATTTACCAAGAAAATCCAGCGGGAGTTAGGGTAAGCAATAACAGAGAAACAAACAAAAATTGTTCAGACATTACGACTTGTACTTTTGATTTAGTCGATTTTAAATTTGTTCATACAACCTTCGATTCAATCATGCAATTTACGTTTTCTTTCTAATACTGACAGTAATTGTTATCTTTTAACATTAATTAGAGTACATATAAAATTATTTTGTACCTGAATAACTTTTAAAGTATATGAAATATTGTAGGATTTGTCAAATCCATAATAAGCAGAGTCTAACTGGAGTTCAGACAGTGTCCAGACAGTGTCTTATGCAAGCATAAAACGTGGCATTTGTTTCGAATGATTGATCAACTTAAGGCAATGTAAAATTTTGTTTTATCGTTTGCGCCAACGTGTCAGAAAAAGGCACGAAGGGAAAGAAATAGATGGTTGCTCAACTTGAACTTGATGTAACTATTGTGCCAACATATTTATTGGTTGGAACTAAAATTTTCGTGTTAAAAAAGTACCTAACACAAACGTCATGTTTGCTTAAGATAAAGATTTAATATTCCCACACGGAAAAAAAAACTGGACGTTACTGGTTAACGCCTAGTGCACCACTAGGTGATGCGACAACATAAAATTTCAGTAAGACATTGTAAAGCATAGTTCAGTAAGGTAATGCCTTATTGAAATTTTATGTTGTCGCATAAGCTAGTGGTGCACTGAACGTTAGAGAGTAACGTCCAGTCAGGGACGTTACTACACGTAGATGCCACTGTAAAAAAGAACATAGCTGCAGGCATATATGGGAGTTTTTTCGTGTTATTTGACCAAGTGTTACTGTTTACCAATCATCAAAATAATAACACAATTATTCATATTAATGCAGCAAAATTATTCTTCTAGGATTGTTGTAACCGATTTGACAATATAGATCAATTACCGACACACGTAGGCGAGAGGCGTAAAGAAAGGTGTCAGTTATGCCACAAAGGGGTTTTCAGAGTCAAATATAGATTAGTAAAAAGTTTACTAGATTAGTATCGTACTTGAGAAATATCAAATTTTGTTTTGACATTTCAATAAAATTTATATAATGCTGTTATATTGTCTGATATATGCTGATCATTAAAATTCTGAAGTCAATTTACTGGAAATAATAATACTCTCTTCCTGAAACAAAAAATTATAAATTGCTCTGAGAGAAAAAAACTGCCATTGTTAATTTTATGATATTCACTGTTGCGTCAATAGATATTAATTCAATAGCGTGAATAATATATATTCAATGAGCCTTTTGTTTTATTTATTTATTTTTCAAAAATTAATCATTTTGAGTTGTGTATTTATTACAGTGTCAAGTATTTATTAAAATGTGTAAAGTTGTGTAAAGTCTGCTGTCACAGAGATAGTGTCTTTTGTCATCAAAGTTTTATTAATTTATATTTTATGATATACGGACCAGGGGTCTTATTCTATGGACAGAGGAGTATAATTTCATTCACAAAAATATATGCACTGATGAATATTCTCAACGTACTTTGCAAAGCACGATTTTTTTGTTGCCTGCTCGAAAGGAAGCAGCACTTTGCAAAATACGTTGAGAATATTCATCAGTGCATATATTTTTGTGAACCAAATTGTTGTCCCCCTGTGTCCACAGAATGGCGTTCTGGTCCGACGTACATCATAAAATATAAATTAATTAAATAATGATTATAAAAGACACTAACTCCATGTCAGCAGACTTTACACATTACCTTAACAAGTAGAATATTAAAACATAATGAAACATAATGAAATTACATTTGGCATTATGTAAAATTATAAAATATTAAACAGTAAAATATAAATATAAAATAATTGAGCACGAAGTAATTGAGAAAAATAGAAATGTTTCACTTAAAAGTCCTTTTAAATACAAAAATAATAAATAGGTTCACGGAGTTTTCACGATGTTTGGTTGTGGTGACTAAAAATTTGTTTCGTTTTTATCTGACCAAATATTTTGGTCAGAATATGTTGTTTAGTTACTGCAATAAAAAATATATGTTATTGAAACAATAAATTGGGTTCTTTTTATCAAATGTCTTTATATAAAATTTTAATTTTATATATATTTGCAAATATATGATTGTAAATAATTTCATTGGGATATAGGGGCAAGTCGCATTTATACATCAACTTTTTTTTTTATTTTTGTCCATAAGCTAACTAAAACGTAAAGTTTTATAATTAAATTTGTCATCCATTAGATGGAGAAATATGTTTGACGGTGACAAACAAACATTTGTTTCCTTTTTAGCTGACCAAAGTTTCTCTGTCAAATAACTAATATATATTTTTCCAAATATTTTATTTCGTTTCTGTAACTAAATAAGAAACATATATTTGGATCCCATGTATAAATCATCATATTGTGTGGCATACATGCGACATATACAGCAAACATATATGGACCATTAATTTCGAAAGTGGTGTAAGTCCACTTTCTAACACTTTTCAGACTGTAAATTGTTTAAAGCTTTACACCAAATTAATCGCAAATTACATGATATCTCAATTTGCATTAAAAATGGACTTACACCACTTTCAAAATGAACTGTCCATATGTCTCGTGTATGTTTACTTGGAATGTTACAAGCAAACATTTTTCTCCGTGCAGTTTTCAGGACGTCTAATGTTAATTTGTCGAAAGAGCATGCAGGAAGCTGTCTAAACTCCACCCAGACAATATCGGTATAATGTATTTTAATGGAATGAAAATTGTCGCCTTACCTGTACGCATGGTTTGCACAAATTCACGCACAACCCATCCGCATCTTGACTGTAATGCTCCACAAGGTCTTGCAGATTCCTGAAAGTCGTTCGTCTCGCAATGAAAAAGCCACCTTCATCCAATTGCCTAATACGATAATGTTTGACTGTATCTCCATCGCGAACTATAAAAATATATTATTATAAATCACATAATTTGCATTAATCCAACATTAAATATTTTCTGTCTATATAACATGATATAACTTGTGATCATATACGATTATTGATTGGTAAAACTTCATATTACAGGCTTTATAGACAAAAAAAAAGAAATTCAGAGTGTAGGCTCCTTAAAAGTAAAATGTATTGGTAGCCCTACGTGCTACCAACATATTTAACTTTCATGCCGAATAAAATATCGTACTTAACTCGAAAAAAAAAGTGGTTCCAGGTTGGTAGCCCCATCGCCTTTGGCTTGGGTTACCAACTTAAAACCACTTTTTCCACCCGAATCAAGGGAATTTAAGCTGATCAAACGAAAATATTTACCAACATGCACTCCATATTGGAGTTGAAAACGCAAACCACAATTTAAAGCAATTTAATATTTATAAAAGTAAAGAAAGACATGCAGTAATTTATGATATTATTTATCAAAAATAAAAGGAACGGTAGTAAAGTCCCAATTTTTAAATATATCGACACATAATGGATGATTTTAAAAATCACATCTTACATGTTCATAATATGCGATTAATGGTACAAATAAAGTTTACAAATTTTGCTACTTGTTTTATTGATAATAAAAATATTAATTTTTTTTAATGATTAAGGGAAGAAATAATTATCTTACTTTAATTAGAATAATATTTACTAATGTACTTTTAATAAACGATTTATAATTAATTGTAATGATGATTACAAAATACTTACCAGAAAGGGAATAATCATTATGTCGACTTTCCGAATCTCTGATTAAAAATGCTCCGTGATCATTTTCTGGTAATAAAAGTTTCTTCTCTGCTTCAATTCGTTTAATTTTTTTGAAATACCATCTGCAAAAAATAAGAAAAAGGTTCGAAAATTGAGAATTTGTATTTTGCATCTCCCAAATTTATTATTTACAGTGTAAACTTGAAAATGTAAATAGATTCAGATTTATCAATATTTTTGTGCTTATACAGGATGAAAAAAAAACTTCAGGGTAACTAGGCACCATGACTTGATCAAATTGAATTTTTTATTATGTGAAAATTATGTACTTTTTATGTGCTATTCATGAACCACAAACATAATTTGTGATTTTCAAAGTATGTGTGCCAAGATATAGTATAGTACGTCTTTTGATGGAAATAATACTGGCATATATTTACACAAATTATTATAATATATTTAGTGAAAAAGAAAATAAATTTTTTTTGTTCAAGTTACTCGACGGGTATTTTGTTAGTCCCAGGTTTAATGCTAAAAACATTTTTAGATAAAATATAAAATGAAAAATGAATTGGTTAATTTTGTATAGATTAGTCATTCAAGCAAACATATTCACCTGATTCATATATTAAAAAATTGTTTATCTTTTATTAATAAAAGTATATGTTAATTGACATTTTCATGTTATTATCTTGATATTTATAACAAACAACTTAATAAAAATTTTTACTCGTATTTGTAAAAATTGGAGGTCATGGTTTTCCAACAAATAAAAATCTATTTAGTTGATAATTAATCGATGAAGCAAGTAAAAAGTAGTATTTATAAACATAAGAAAGTGATAATTTTTGAAATTATATAATTATTTTTAAATATTATATAATGCATAAATGATTGTGTCTGAAATTATTTTCCTTTAATAAAATCCAATGCATACCAAAATGAACTACTATATATTATTAATTATCCTGATTGTATATATCAATAGTTTAATTTATTAGTTTAATTAATATGTGAAAAATATATAATAACATAAAATGTAGAATAAAAAGTCCCTTCTTCAATTCTTACAGTTTGTACAAGTGAATATATTTGTGTAAAATATATTGATTGTTTTAATTTAGAACTATATATTCTTAAAATAAAGTCCATATAAATTATGTAACTAATACATGCAAAATAAAAACTTTCAACTTGATGTTGTAGAATTATTAAATATATTTATTTTGTAATGAAATTTAAATGAATTATATTATTAAACAAGAAAATGACAACAATTATATATAAAGCACATTTGATTCAAATCAGACAATCTGAACCATGTCAAATAAAGTCTTGAAAAAAACATTAAATAATGGATTTCTTTGCCACCAAATTAATATTTAACATAATTTCATCTCAATAATATATTGAATTTAATTAATCTAGTGCAAGTTTGTTATTATACTTTTAAAATTACTTGCAAATAACTAGAATAATAAAAAAAACTTAATTAAGAAACAACCAGTAGTATCAATAATTTTTCAGGCAATATATACTCCGGAAATGGAGACTTTATTTATACAGGATGTTATATCAATATATGGAGTATATGGATTCAAAGTCAATAAATTCCATTGTAGTGTTCATCCCATAAGAAAATTATTAAGACATGGTATAAGTGTTAAGAATGCAATTCTCTTGTTTGCTTTTCCATTGGAACCGATAATATTATATATTAAAGAATTATTAGTGCAATTAACAAAAAAAAAAGAATAACAACAAAAATTTATTAATTTCCTGTCAGGTTTTGACTCATTTATTTTAATTTTAGTAAATAAAATTCAATTTATTTTATATACATTTTACAGACACAATTAACTACCAAGAAATTAATAATATTGAAAGAAAGTTGTTTCAAAGTTCAATTATTTAAGTAAGAAATGGAATTGATGACAAATCGTTATTATTTATTAATAATAAATGTGTCATTGAATGGGATTTTTCAAAATTAATGATTAATCAAATATTTCTACAATTTTACAAACATACGGCTTTAATCGTTCGCAAATTACTCTACTGTTAAGGGATTTGTATTTAATACATAAAAAAATGAATCATTTTATTAATTGTGGCATTCTTAATTATAAGAAAAAAATAATATTTATGTGTTATTGTAATTAATTTCATTTAATTAATAAATCCCCCTTGAAAAACAGTAATATACACAATATTTGTAAGTTACATCTAGTATAAATAAGTTAGTATAATTTTTTTTCTAGTATAGATGAGTTATTAACTTATATTTATAATTTATATAAGTTATATTAAAAATAGAGTATCAAAAAAATTTTTTTCTGACTTGACCATTTAAGGTGATGATCCTTCTGTATACATTAAAAACATCGTCCGTCACCAAGGGTTAGTCAATAGAATTAAACCGAAATTTGATACAATGCAATGTAAAAATGACAGAATTGTCTGCTGTACTTTGTTTGTTAAACGATTTTACCTTTTTACGAGTTGCAATACATGAAAACTAATGTAAAAAATGCTAAACTTGTTTAACTTTTAATATACGTTGTGTTTTTCTGACATTAATTTTTATTTTACAATATACTTAAATATATGTATCATTAATGAGGTTATGTTCATTTTGAGTTGGCCAAGTGACATTTCACTTCATATTAGAAAAAAAAAATTGTTTAAAGGTTTAATATTCTTTGGGAGAATAATGATGATTCCCCCTAATCTTGGCATAAACTTTCCAATGTAATTATTTTTGGACAGCTTAATCATCAAGACAGAGAATGTATACAGAAACAAAATGACAGTGAAAGCGATTGTGTATAACAATGAATTGGACATGTATGAATCGCAATGCAAAAATAAAATTGAACGAAGGAAGTAAATGAATCATGGTAATTGGAATGATGGAGAAATAAGGAAAAGGTACAGAAGAATCAAACCATACAAGATCCAACAGGTTATAAGAGTTGAAATGGGTGGGAGGGAGGAGAAAGGTACTTACGGTTCCGCTTCGATTGATTTGAGCTTGGCGACGTAATTGCTTGGAATGTAACCCTCCTGTCTGGTCCTTTTGCTACGTGCGAGCCACCAGTCGCCCTGGGTGTCATTGATTATTTCGAGGTGTTCGCCCTTGCGAAAGCTCAGATCCTCATCGGTTCTCGCGTCGTAATCGTACAAGGCAATGAAAATCTTGGCGGTGGAGGCGTCGGCCTCGGGGATTTGCGGCATGGGTCTGATCGGGTCGGGCGGCGGGGTCGGCACCGGGCTCACCTGCGACACCACCGCCTCGATGTTCGCATTGCCTATCCTCTCTGGCTTCTCCTTCTCCGCGTCCGCGGGGCTACTGAAACACTTGCCCATTTTCCCTTTTCCTCCTTCACTTTCTCTATTTACACACTATTTCAACTAATTCTCCTCTTTATCTTACACATACATATACACGCGTGCATGTATACATACACCCTTTATTAGCATGTATTCATATGTATGTTTATTTATTTGTATTCGTATATATATATGTATATATATATATGCTATATAGACTTTTGTGTGTATATACGTATATTGATTTATTTAATTATTTTTGTACAAGCAAACACGTTGGCACATGTACGTATAGGTGTATTTATGTCGGTGATTACATGCGCGAAAGCAAAATTTGGCCACAACAAAAAGTAGGCGTTTAAAAAGTAACTGCACTATTCACAACATTTTGCCTCTCTTCTCTGTCGCTTTCGACAGACAACACTTTCGAATCCGCATAGGAGAGCCGCCGACTGGCTTTTCTTTTGCCGCTTATTAAAGCCAGATATTGCACTCGCGGGACAATCCTCGTCCAAAGTTATCCTTTGACAATCGCCATTACGAACTGACACTGATTGATTCTGGTCGAGCCCAGCCGTCAATCGGATCCGAACAAAATTCGCCGCTTCGACAAGGGGGCGCGCGCACGCGCAGGCGCATGTCATCGGAACAGAGAACGACGAAAACGCAGACAGGTGGTGCTTCGGGACCTATCGGTCGTCCAATGGCGTCTTCCGGTTTCAATAATTTCTTCACTAAAAAAGAATGGACAATTCTATTTGCACAAGTGCGCCTTTTTTAAATTTAAGAAATTGTTCAAACTGAAACATATCATAATGATATGTTCCGAAATTGACTGTCAGTACTGCGATAGTAGGGCAAACTTATTAATTTTAATAAACCAGAAGAAGATACACAATACTGCCAGGCAATTTTGGAACGTGGCCTACGTTGACTCGGGAACCTCAATACATATATTTTTGTGAATCAAATTATACTCCCGTGTCCATAGAATAGCACTTTGGTCCGAAGATGATAAAATATAAATTAATTAAATTTTTATTACAAAAGACACTAACTCCGTGACAGCAGACTTGACACATCACCTTAAGGTGAAATCGCAGTGCTATACTCACGGAGTTAAGGTGTTTTAACTTATTCTTATTAAATGAATTAATATTAAAAATGTTGAAATGATAAACGATTCTTTTAACTCGGGAAAAACTATATCACCTTAAAAATAGCATTTTTATCATGTAATACAGCTCAACTTTTGGAAATCGTTTTTTTCCACTTGAAAAACATTACAATAAGCTCTGACTTTCGTCGCGCTATCATTTTCATCGGAAATTTTCTCTTATTGAATGCTATATTCGGTTCGCTACTAACCAATAATAACTGAATATCCATGGCGGGAAATGTAAACTTGCTTAATCGTTACAGTTTAAGGCAGGTTTACAACGAAATAACCAATGAAAATATACATGCACTAAACATTTGCGCAATTGCATCCCGACGAAAGTGAGAGATCCCCGTCTCGAACAGAATGAAAGTGTGAGCTTGTAGTGTATTTGTTTTCATTGAAAAAAAATTATTATTAATTAATGCAATTGTTTCAGACCATTTTTTCAATTTGGGAGATTATTTTACGTTAAAATAACTGAATGTTTGTCATTAGTTTTAAGCGAATTCACGTAACGCGTTTTTGAGGTGTTAAAAAAATGCGTTTCATAATACCTTACCGAGTGCATTGTCCGAGTGGTTTGCTACAAAAACCACTACATAGTATGTTTAAAAATACTGACTAACGCAAAAACAAAACAGGGTTACATTTTAATATAAATGACAGTTAACATTTCATTGCGTACGACTTAGTCTTGCGGATAAAACTATTCAAATATTCTATGTTAACTTCACCTACTTTTAATGCGGTACTTTAAGGAATAAATCAATTTTGGTCTGCTGCGTAATGCAGTTCAAGCAAGGGCATATTTATCTTTGTACAGAAATAAATCATAACTATAAAATTGAAATTGATATTTTATTTTTAAATAATGAAAATTTCAATCGTATATATAATAAAATGTCGAATTATTTGTATGATAAAGAGCATAAAAATATTTAAAAGTAACCAATCTATAAATTCTGAACATAGAAAAATGTTCGAGGAAGCTCTGTAAATACAGATTAGAATGTACGAATTTGCGATACTAATTCAATATTACAAACAAATACATTAACGTTTTCAAAGCCTTAATTAATTAACACTCATAATCATTTTCATGCAATTAACACTAGACAACATTTTTACATGTCAGATTGTTTACTGCATAACGGATTATATACAATCAATTTGACTTAAAAAGTTAATGTACCTTTTCTTTAAATACATTTTAAGATGAAACGTCACTCGTTGGTGAACTCAGTTCAAGATTAGGAACATATATTATGTTCATTTTGAGTTCGCTAGCAAGTGACATTTCACCTTGAATATGTAAAATTTTAATCTATGAATAAATCTGTAATTGGTTATTTTATTCTGAAGAAGGGTATTTTTTTTCATTTTTATGAACACAAATATCATATGATACATCTCATTTTCTTTTTTTTTTAAAAAAAGTACGATGATTTCCGTTATAGTATATCAATATTCTTAATCACTGTTTTTTTTTTTTTTCGTGGATGAACGTTCCATGCCTTGTTTCATATGCCTCCACTGTTTGGTACTGTACTGAACAAAATTATCCAATTTCGTCAGAGATTAGTCCTCCGTTTCTACAGGAGTTTCCAGAATTCGAGGTCCATACAAAAGAACATAAGCGCAATGCCAATCTCCACCACCACTTAATTTTAATACTTCTTCGCTTGTAACAACGCTGACCGTGTCATCGTCACACTTTAACCATTGATCACCATTTTGACGGACCCAGGCAACATAATGACCGCTACTGCTTGAACGGCCACGATGGGTTAAAACAGCTTGCAATGTATAATAACCACTATTGTTTGAACCAAGATCTAGAATTACGAAACACAATACAATGAAGCATGGATAATTAGGATTTTAATGAAAAAATGAAGTCGTATCTTAAATATAACATTTGAAAGAATACCTAATACATTTAAGGTGAAATGACATTGTAATAATAATATGTATCTTTAAATATATTATGAAATAAAAATTAATTTAACAAAAAAACGGAACATGTTATTTTTAAAAATTAGCTTAATCTAAATGGCTGGGATCCTCATAGGAATTTGGCACCGGAAATCAGCTAGTTTCCTAGGTAGTTTTAGGATCTTACCTTATTTCCTAGCTGGGGTCTTAGGTTGGAATTTAGGATCAAAGATCAACTAGTTTTCGACCTAGAAGCCCAGCTAGGAAACTAGGCAAGATCCTATAGCTACCTAGGAACCTACCTAAAAAACTATCTGATTTCCGGTGCTAAATTCCTATGAAGGATCACAGCTACATTTTTTAACAGGAGGTGGAGGATTTGCCGTTAAGGGGGTCACATAAATAGGCAATTTACGTAGGCCTGGTAAAAACTAATTTAAAACAATCTAAATATGTTTAACTGTTGCGTTTCTCTTAAATTAATTTTAACTTTATAATATATTTAAAGATATATTTTATTAGGGAGGTAATATCAATTCTAATTAGGCCATCTAGTGATATTTCACTATAAAGATTAAAATTATAACTTACCATTGGAGAACCAAAATGGTTCTTGTTTTACATTTTTCTTGGATGTTACAGATTTGTCCGATTTCATATCAATTTTACGCGCCTCTTCCAGTTGACTATCTTCCAATTGTTTAAATTTTTCTCGCATCGGAATGAGTTTGCTTTGAAGTTCGGGGCTACACAATTCGAAAGCATCGAAGTCTAATGGAAACTTAACATCTTTTAAAATTTTTGCATTTATAGCTCCTTTTTCTTTGTAATAAAATCGAACAAACTGAATCGTCAAGTATGCTGGTAACCTACTAATCTTCGACTAAAACATAAAGGCAAATTAATTAATATGACACATTTCTCTTCAATAATAAAGCTTTTTTTTTATATGTTTCAATATAAATAAAATACCGTTTTCGTATAATTAGCGTCATGTCCAAGTGTAGGAGACATTTTTGTAATAATTTCTTGCATTTTGCTTCTTAAGCCTGATTGCATGTATCTAACATCTTGCGAAATAAAACAACTAAGCTGTAAGAAGTCTTCGGTCCCTTTGGATGGAGTTTCATCTTCGCAATCATTGCATTTATATTCTGTATCAAATCTGCCACCAAAGTATTGTTCAATTAATGATTGCGGTTTGTTAACGGGCTCTTCATTTTCTACTTTTGTATTCTCCTGAAGAAAAAAGAATTTAATAATAAATATATTATTGTATATCTTAATGAAAGAAAACAGATTCTTGTTATTGATTTTAATTGAATTCAAGAACCAATAAGTATTTCAACCAATTTTCAAATAATAATTGTATTCTTCCAATATTGAATTGCTATTAAAAAAAAAAAAAAAAATCCCTAAAGATCGTATCTTTTTAATACAATTATTTTACCTTTGCTGGTAACTTTTGTTGCAACATTCTAATCATTTCAGTCCAACATTCATTAGCATCTTGCTGTTGAAAAACACCACTTTCTGATTTCTCAGCAAAGCGTGGAAATGCAGTATGCAACATTTTTACAAGAACAATGGGTGGCGAAGATGATCCTTTATCCATTCCGTCGTATAAATCTCTGAGTGCAGCTGTTATACTTTGTGCTGGAAGTAAGGATGATCTGCCACCCGCTACAAGTCCACCAGTAAAGTTTCTTAATGCATCTCTTAATTCAGGTACAGTTTTTAAGCACTGAACAGTAGCATTTAAATAACAAGTATTTCCAAGATTGGTTAAACCAACTGGTAATTCAAGAGCTGTTGCCAGTTCCGATTCATTCATATCTTCTACAAAGAGTGGCTTTTCAACTGGTTCCATTGGTACATCTTCTTCTTTCGAACCCATCAGCAACACAGTCACACCCTATTGCAATGTACAAATATATTTACAGTTTTAACACTTTTAATGTATGTTTATGTATATATGTATCCTCGAAAGCTGTTATGTTTACCCAGTTGAAAAACTAAAATATATTGGCAACATTAGCATGTATTTATTGCGTTTTTAATGCTTTGAGCCAACAAATATCGCTATGGTAGTCAGTCAATGAAGAGCTTTTTATTATTGTAACTTATAGCTAATTTTATAAATTTTATAAAATAAATACATAAATAAAAAAGATGTCATTGAATGATCCACGATGTACTTAATCCGGTTTTTAAATAAATTATATAATAATAATATCAGTAAAAAATAAATATAAATAACAACAAAAATTTGTCCTTGACAGCACAACAACTTTCGATGAAACATAATGAAAAATACAACCAAAAATTTGATATAGTATATGAATTTAATCTCTTTGTTTTTAAATTTCAAGTTTATCATTTTAAATTTGCTGAAGTTTATAGATTTTTTAAAAAGTATATTTGATTAAAATCAGTATTTGTGTCATTAAATGTATTTTCTTTTGAATTTTCAATACGTATTCTCTGAATATTTTCATTTGACTTTTAAAAAATTTAACGTTTGCTAAGCAGGTTTTGAGGGTATCATTAATTAATTACTTTATCCAATATATCATTATATTTTTTTTTCTACCAAATTTGTGGTTATCAAATTTATCAAATACTTTGAATGCTACTGGCAATTAATATGTAATTACAATATCACTATTGAATTGTTTTGAAAAGAGTAATTTACTCACATCCTTTAACTTCATTTTACCCCAATCATCATCCTTTAGTATCATTCCTTTGAACATTACTCTTTGTCTCTCTGGCTGCACCCCAGTCAATGCAAAAAGTTGTGCTTTAAACAGAATGGGCTCCTCATCTGTATTAACTTCCACATTTTGGAAGCTTTCCTTTCCCCATTTAACAGTAACTGTAAAATGTTACCAATTTTATTTATATCACTTACGTATAAATTATTGAATTAATAAATCCTACATATATATCAATATACATAATAAACCATAATAAATTGATTACTATTTCAATGTATTCAATAATAATAATAATAATAATGATAATTTACAGGTTAAGAGATTAAAATTTAACATGTTTTCACTTACTTTTGTATATTGGCATCTTTTATACACCGAATTCACACTAAATGATAAAAAAATATTTTATATATGTATGCATATATATCTATCTACCTATCTATATATGTATATATATATATTAATATAAAAATACAATGCAAAGACTGAGAATTGTATGAAGAGATGTAAGTAAATTGCCTAGTCAGTATACCGTTCCTTCCTGTAATGCTGAATCAGAAAAACATGAACTTATAAACATGCTTCGCATTTCGTAACCAACTTCAAATTATTCACAGATTAGATGTTTAACTATATAGTTACACTGAAATGTGGGATGATTATCGCAGCACTGAACAGTGCTGAATTTGCTCTGATTGGTTAATTCCTTTAGAATTAACCAATAATAAAATAAACTAACCAATGAGAACAGTTTGAGTACTATTCAAAGCATGAGCGGGATTACGAAATTGTTTACGTTTTACTTCCACTTTCGGCTCTCGTTCGTTTCCTGCTACTGAAACTTTTGTTTTTTGTTCGTCAACATTTCACTTGGTTTATATTTATGATTATGAATGACGGTAACAATGTATTGTAGTGGCGTAATTGAATTAAATTAAGGTGAAATCTCAGTGCTATAGTCACGGAGTTGGTGTCTTTTTAATTTAAAATAATACTAATAATTATTTTTTAAATTAATGACCAGACAGCCACAATTTAGCATCAGGAGAATATTGATGTCTATAAAAACATTTAAATCGTCGATTTTTTTTGTGGTGATCCGTAAGTACTCAATAATGTCCCTTTCATTGTAACTTTCACATAAATATTAACATTTGTGTTGATAATTTTGCGCAGAAATAAAAAATGAAGAAAGAAAATTTACATTTAAATATATTATTCTATTTTCAAGGGTTTTTAAATTTACGCGCCAAAAGCAACTTCCGCTGCTGATAGTTGAAGATAGGCTCAAGTGCATCAAGTTAACACCAATAAGAATGATAACTTGGATCGATCAGATAACGTAATTAGATGACTTACAAGCGATTTGTTTACGTATGTAAATAAACACCAAGAACATTTTCTCTGACAACAATTGCTTCATCTCAACAAAGATGGCACGTATACACGTTTTATATGAAGGGTTTTCTAGGCAGGAGGACAATGTAATGATTGCAAATTGTACATGCACATTAATACGAACAAAAAATTGTATAATTATTGTCGATACAATGACCGCTTGGGATAAAGATAAAATTATAAAAGGTACAACCCTAAAAGAATGAATAAGCATTTTCATTGTCACACCTGAAATAGCATTTATATGTAAATAGATATTGAAGTATACGAATTTGTATACAATAAATGGATGGCAACATGTGATATTTAATATGTTTTTATACATTATTATATATTTTAATATATTATTTTAATAATGTGTGCATGATAAAATGCACCTGTATTGCCAAATATTTGTTCACAAACAAATATATGATTATATTTTATACATTAAAAGTATCTCTGTATATATTATACATTAAAAGTATCTATTTATCTAAATCTAAAATAAAATTATAATCCCAATTAATTCAAATCAATCTTACTTTTTCAGCATTGAGGAGTCATGATATTACCCCGGAAAATGTAAATTTTGTTGTATGTACTCATAGTCATGCTGATCACATAGGAAACAATAATTTATTTTTAAACGCTGAACACATTGTAGGATTATCATCAAATATTGGTGAAAAATTTTTTGAAAGGAACATAAAAAATGGTAAATATATGTAATATAATAATTTTTACAGTAAATTCTTTTATACATAAGTATTTAATATGTAAATTTCAAATTTTATTACCAATAGAAAATTATGTGCTTTGCAATGATGTACAAGTTGTGGCAACTCCTGGTCATACAGCTGAAGATGTGTCCGTATTAGTTGATACCAAAGATAGCACAGGAAAAATACGATATGCAGTTGTAGGTTCGTTTGATTGTTTATTTGACTATTTAAATCAAAAGGAAAATATTACAATGAGTTTAAAAATGGCAGGTGACCTATTTGAAAGAGAAGAGGACATTCTGGATCCAAAATTATGGCAGAATATGGGTACTCCGGAATTACAAAAAATACAGATGGAAATGCGATGGAAAATATTAAATTCTGCTGATTATATAATTCCTGGTCATGGTCCAATGTTTAAAGTGACAGAAAGTAAGAAAGAAATTATGAAGAAACAAATTTTAGAACAAGGTGCAAATATAATTTTGTAATATAATAAATAAAAAATTTATATAATAAATAATAAAATAAAAAGTCAATAATTTTCTAATTATCTAATGAGAAAGTACTGAAAACTTTTGTAAACCTAAATATTTTAAGTAAAATAATGAAATTTATTTAATCAACTATTAACTATAAATTATCAAAATATAACTATACAACCTAGCCAATGTTTAATTACTAAATCTTTGATATTCTTCTGTTCCTTAATTTGGATTGATTTTCCACTGTTTGTTGCTTGGTGTTTTAGGCACATTCAATTAGGAGGAAAAAATCTTTTAGTGCAATTTTTATTTGATCATTAGAATCGTTTGTTTATTTAATTTTAATACATTGAGAGAAAAATGCTGGTATAAATTAAAAAGATTATTGGTGAAATTGTGTTATACTTTATTCTATTAAATTATGCAAATTTATTATCAATTTTTCCCAAGATTTAGTAATTTCATATATTCTTCAGTAAAGCTGAAATAGGAATAAGATAAATAAAAACTACACTAATAACCTTTGTGACTTGCATCGATATATTCCAAAATATAATTGTATTTTATTTCATACCCATACGTACATTGAAATTCTGCTTAAATATTTTCATTAGTTACATATTACAGTAATTTACACAAAAGTCATCTGTAAAATAATATACAAACTATGTCATAATTTGCAATTAATCATAATTAATTCTAAGAATACAGCAGAATAG
Organism: Leptoteleia sp. ZL-2020; assembly: GCA_022817305.1. Lineage (NCBI taxonomy): Eukaryota > Metazoa > Arthropoda > Insecta > Hymenoptera > Scelionidae > Leptoteleia > Leptoteleia sp. ZL-2020. The sequence goes on along the minus strand of JABFPN010000035.1, from coordinate 21,589 downwards.
TATTGTAATTATAATAATTTTCATTTAATATTCTTTATAGCAATTATAGTTTTTATGTTATTGAAAGTGGAATATTTGTTATCATTTTCTCATAATTATGGAAATAATAAATGAACGAAGTTGATATTTAGGTAAATAAAATTCAAAAGACTATATTAAAAAAAGTAGGCACGTGGACTTTTAGGTCATATGCTAATATATCAATATTTTACTAAATATAATAATTTGGATTTTCTGTCGCGAAACGACTTTTAGGTCTTGTTTCATTTTTAATTATCTATTATCAGTCTCTGATGTAACCAATAACAGTTATGATGACAGTTGGCAGCACCATCAATCTGAAATATCAAAGTAAATGCCTTGAAAGTTGACTGTAGAATTTTATATTTAAGAAAACAATTCGGCCCATACTGGAGTAATTAAAATGTTGTACAACGTGTGCACAATTGATACGAGTGCTCACTCGTGTGAGTTTTTCACTCGACTTCTCCCCGTGCACAACCTCCCCACTCGCGTACACAATCGTCAACTTTGTTCACTCGTTGCACAATATACTATAAAGAACTAGGTTTATGTTTCTCGGTATTTGTCCTTTTCTTTTTTTTTCCCCCTTTTTTAACGTACTTTTTATTCTGCTACATTCTTAAATTACATTACTGTTTAATATTTACTTATTCAATAATTTTATGTTAATTGCAGCAATTGAGGAAATAAATTATAAATAAAGCTTTAACACATGAACAAGCAGTCATTCTTGCAGTATAAAAGCGCGTATAAATCAAGTTGGACAGACGTATTAAAATATACATATATATATTTCACAGTACAAAAATTATTATCTTTCCAATATTTATGTTATTATTGAAAGCTATCATACAAGCACACTCTTAAAATAGAATAATATCGCTCCATTCAGGTATCCGTATAAAAACATACAAACTGTACTTAATTACGTAGCTTAATTGTTATGTCAATTAAACTTTATACAAATATAAAGACGTTGCGATTAATTCTCCACGTAGCCCGTTTATTTGTTTCTTGTTACACTCATCAAGTTTTCGACGTTCATTTCGTATTTGTCACACAGAAGTACATTATCAATGATAATTGAAAACTATACAACGTCGTTTATCCGCGACATCCAGTTTAAATTCCTCTAATGTATTCTCCATGGATATACGTGAGAGAACGGATAATGAGATTCTGCAAAATAATGGCTGCGTCTTTGTTGGTGGTTATGATGGTGATGATGATGATGATAATGGTCGTAGTAATGATCATGACAACAAAAGTCTCCTAGCCCTTATCAAATAAAGATTTTCAAATCTAGCAGTTGCACGAAACAAATATTTGTATTAAATGTTTATAGACGCATATTGCAACATGTTACAATGTCAAATATAATGCGATGAATATGCATTTTCTTTGCAATTCGTCAGGCAGTTTTTCTGTTATTTTCAAACGGGTAGTATTACTATGTATTTTTATTTTGTTTTAAATACGCGTTGATCTTGGAACAAATGTGTACATTCCGTTGAACCAAGTATTGAAAAAAATATTTTAGGGTAAAACCGAAATTTTTTACTTTAACATCAATCAGTTGAGTAAAAGACTTTTTTTCATTTTCCTGACTTAATAGCTGAAATAACCCGTAAGAAAAGTATTTTGTTAGTCCGTACACGACAGAAACATTCCGCTCTAAATATTTTTTTCACGGCAATTTTAATAAAACATTAATGTAGATTTGTCCAATTATACTTGATTGTATACAGTTGCAATAGCGATGATTTATTTATTGTTTACAATCAAATTTTTGATAAAATAAAAGCGAGCAAAAGCAACGTCGTAAATTTAAGAATAATGACGTGTAATTTTATTTAATTATTCAAAGACAACCTTGAGCACTGAGCATTATGAAAAATTCAAGGAAAAAAATGAAAGAGAGAGAGAGAAAAAACAAAAGCATACAAACTTGTGATATAAATACTCAACGCGTGTTAAAATATGAAAAACATGGTATGTTAATATATTTTAATTTAATGAAAGATAGGGTTGTTACCATTAATTGGTGATGCACATCTGCTACCGCGAACAAGATCCTCGGTCACTGCAACTTGTATTCTAAAATTGATTTCATGAGGTTTGAGTTTACCACTCATATATTTTTGGAATGAGGACGTTAAAACCCAAAGTTGATCATATCCACCTCTGGTTGGAATTATCTATAAAAATAAAAAAAATGATGAAAATTTATCTTTTTCCATCCGTCTTTGTTTAACATTGAATTAATGGAAGAAAAGTAAAGACGAAGGGAAAAAGGTTTCATTTGCTTAATTCTAAAATGTTGTCAAATGTTTTGATTGTGCGAAGGAAACATAAATTAAGATTGTATGTTACCTTTATGCCTGAAGCAAACTGAAGAGTGTTTGAATTGGTAACAACTTTTTCAATCATATTTCCTCCATAATGTGGAAAGTCATTGGTATTCCAACAAGCTATAGCCAAGTCACTCATAAGACCAAAGTATAATATTCCATTCCTATCAACGTCTTGAGGTGCCGATTGCGAACTTCTAACTTGATCGAACACGTGAAATTCAGATACGGCAGCTGATGAATGGGGATGAAATAGCGTTTCATTTCTGTCAAAATAATGCACGTATACAATTAAACGAATACATTAAAATATTTTCAATTATGTTACCATTGCAATTAATGATACTACTACTACTACTACTACTACTACTACTAATCTAATCCTGCTACTACTGTTACTATTGCTATTGTTATTATTTTCATTTAAGGCGTACCATACAGAAATGTCAAACAAGTTTATTCTTGGTAAAATGCTGTTTTTCTCACTAAAAATTTTACTAGACATTATTCTTTATAACTTATTGTCAAATTTCGCTTTACCAACCGTTGTATAAAGATGTGACAATTTTTTATCTACCATTTTCACACGGAGGACAAGGACGTAATAAATATGATTGACGCGTCAGCAAAGTGGTCGTACGCTTGTCAACAGAATCAATCAATTTGTCGACACTGATTGATTTATTGTTAAAGCAATTACACGACCACACTCCTAACACGTTTGTAATATTTATTACACCTTTTCACTCTGTGCATTATTACGTAATAGTAAACTGGTGCCTTTAAAATGAATTTAATAAAATTTGGGTGTATGCGAGGTGGCGCCAGTGGAAGCTCGCGTGGAAAAGGAAAGGAAGGGAAACAAAAGGAAAGAGAAAGGCAAAGAAAAGAGGGAAAAAAGTGTCTCTACCGTAAAGTTTGTTTAGCAAAACCATTGGCTTTTCTTTGGCGGCTTTTGTGTGTGCGACCTGGTGAAAGCAAGGTTACGAAGGAAGGATGTTTGGTGTTTTTACGAATGAAGCTGCGGTTGCGCGTACTAATATAAATATGTCGAATGCTCGAGGGTGGCGTGCACTTGGCAGCCACCCGTGAAATAACATGATATTATGTAGGAAGCTTTACTTTAACACAGAGGTTCTGACCCAGCCTTCTTGCACGCTGGCCAAAGAATGGAAGTACAATATTCTGTCTCCGTCGCTCCTCGGCAAGCCCAGGGCGAGGCCCAAAATTCCATCCATCAGGTCGAAGCTGTCCCCTTTGATGTGGAAGGTGCCGTGTTGCGGGTAGGGATAAAAGTATTTGTTGTGGATCTTCCAAGATCTGCCATTGCGGTGGTCGTAGACTAGCAGAGCGAAGCCGGTCACGTCGGCAATATAAACATGGGTATCCCGGCATCTGTCGGGATTGTTGTGCCCGTCAATGTCGACGACCGGCGTCACGAAGATGGAATCTTCTTTGTACTGCTTTCGCGGGAAGGCGTACCTCGACAGAAGCTTGTCTGTGTCCAAAGAGAAACTCAGAAGCTGAGGAGGACAGACTTGGTGCTCGCCAACCTTGCCCGTGTCAAGGATCCAGATCCTCTTGCAGGAGTCAACCTTCCGAGAAAACAAATTATTCGCCACTCAGGCAAGCTAATAATAATAATAATAATAATAATAATAATAATAATAATAACAATCTTATTATACCGTGCAACCTCGCAGCCTTCAATCGAACTATTATTACCATGCAAATTGCTGCCATTTACTTTGCTTTGTCCATTTAGCAGCCTTAGACGTTTACTGCCGACAATTTGCACTTTTATTTCAAGCGACTGCACTACTTTAAGCGACAAACGCGATTTACTGTGACACGCTCCATTTTACGCCTTTTACCCGCGACTCTGCATCATTTACCGATGAAACATTTCAAAACTTGACCTGGGAATATCTCGCGGAATATTCTTAAGATACCATTGGCGCCTTTCGGAGTAACGCTTCGGTTCAAATGGAAGGCTGCTTGATATTGTGCACGTTTATTCTAGGTCATGAGAGTGCCAATCAGTTGGTTAATAATGACTGGAATTGTCGGGAATAGAAATGAAATTTGAGCATGATTTATGGCATGAAAAACAAGGACCGTTTGCTCTTGTTGGGTGGGACTGTCACCGATTGACCTGACAATGTCAAGAATTTGTACCGTAGGTAAAGCACGAATGCTAACGGTTGGGGTAGTGAAGTGGCTGGTGAAATGTCTACGATTTCTCAAAGAAATGGAAAATGTTGGTGCGTACCGCGACTAATGTACAAGTTTGAGTTGCCGTGTGGCCGAGTTCATGTTGAAAAGAGATTTGAAAGAGCTTTCCTTGTGTCAATTTCCCTCTGGGGGGGTAGGATGATAATATCGTTAAGCTCGATGGCATGGAATGAATGAGATATTTAAACTGTACCGTAGATTTACCTTGACCCTGTAGACGCTTGTAATGCCGTCACAGCTGCCTAGTTTATTCCACTCCCAATTAGGATAAGGCGCAATAATGGGATTACCGTTGACTGAGATTTTGTCCGTTACGTAGCCAACGGTTACAGGTACACCGTGTTGGAAACGCGGTATCGTTATAAACACTTTGGTCTTTCCGTTTTCTGTTAATAGAGAGTAATGCATTTAGTTGTGCCGGTAAAATTAACGTAACAATCAAACCTATTACAATTAGTTAACGGCGACGCGCGGACTGTTTGACTTGTCAGCCGTTAGACAGCTCATTTGTTGATAGCTTCTCAAAGCTTTTCAATGCAGTGACGCATGTAAAAGGCAAGCCTCTCAAAAGTGGCCAACCTGTCAGCCAAATCGGCTTAATAAAACTAGAATGAAATTGAAAGTTCACCTCTCTCATAGACATCCACGTCGATGGGCACAGGCGCTCCAGGAATGAAATCTTCGTTTCTTATGGCACTGACTTTGGCGGCTTCACTGGGAAAGTCAAACTCAAGGGCTTTCCACGCGAACATTATTTTCATCCTTTTCTCGGTGAAGGATATGTTCGACTGGACCATGGCAATTAAGCAAACGAGACCCAGGCAGCTCCATTGTAACTTGCGCGTCCTCATGTTTTCGATTTCTGCGGATATTTCGTAAGCAGCTAATTGAAACGAATGACGTCAAAGTGGAATCAACGCGGGAACGCCGAACTCATCGTTCCGTCAATTTCGCCCGGGCAAAAGCACACAAGGAAAGCAGAAATCAAGAGAAGGAAAGGGGTAATGAAAGGGCGAAATAGATAAGTGTCGAGTGGCGAATATCATGCGTGAGAGGGCTGGAGTGGAATTATGTTTCTAGATCAAATCTAAGTCAAATCAAAGTCAGATCAAAGTCAGACAAAAGCCAGAACTTAATCGAATTAAAATCTATTGAAAATCCATTCAAGGTTAAATTGAAGTCGATTCAATATTAAATTGAAATCCTGTGAGTTCCAGATCAAAATTAAATAAATATTTACAAAAATTCATAACCAAGAACCACGTATCAAGGCGTTTAATATTTAATTTTTATCTAATTATTAAATGTTTTTAATTTGTTACTGGATTCACATCGATGTGACTTTAAGCAGACGTTAAATTTTAATTAGATTTTGCTGTGACTTTTATCTTACTTTGATCTGATTTTGAACTGACTTTGATTTGATCTAGAAACGTAATTCCACTCCTGGCAAGTAACACAAAGTACGGACGTACCAAAAGCGAACAAAAGAGGACGAGGAGGAAGAAGGGTGGAACGTAAATGTAAACAAAGCGTTGGCACGTTCGAGTGACAATTTCCGCCGTAAAGTGGCCATAAAATACCGTTTTCCTCGTGTACTATTTCGTGCAATTTAACAATCGTAATTATCGTACTTTATAGATTATACTTAATTGCGACACGCGACGCGCAAATAAAAAGCCGCTAGCACTGCGTTCACTTTATCAGCCGTTATCAAAGCGCGCGTTTATCACTGAGCGACATTCGATGTTCCAAATCGCCTGACCGATAAACCTCCCGGGTAATTGAGCACGTTCCAGATAAAGAGAAACCGATTCAAACGAACGAACGAAACGGACGAATTTTTAAAGGAGGGGGGGGGGCGGGCCTAGAAGAAGATTAAGATGGAAACTCACTGCTTCTTTTTCACTTTCACAGACTGATTTCGGTGCGAACGATCAATGCGCTTCCGTACTTTTTCGCTGCCGTCCAGCCGAGTTGCATAACAGTTGCGTTTGACAATTGACGGCGGCCAATCAATCAGCAACGGGCCACTCTCGCACGCTCGATCCAAACTCCGAGATAGCCGAGGATCGACTGTTGACTTATCCCCCTCGGTCGGTCCGGCCAACTTCCTCCGCTAGACCAGCGTGTTCTTTTCTTACGCCGCGCCGATCTTTTGCCGCTCCGTCGGCATTTTTGACGCTTTTATCGGTGCCGCGCGGGTCCCAATTCGATCGCCTGTAATCATTAATCAAACATCAACTTATGCCATCCTTATTGTACGCTTATCCTCCTACCTTACGACAATTAATCAAACAAATGGTACAATATGAAACGTCCCGACACCTTCCCTCCCTCACACACCCCTTCCCACTCTAATACTCTGAAAAAGAGAGCAAACAAATATCGGGCCTTTAACGACAGCGACCGCTGCTTGGCATTACACTCCTGACAATAAAACCAATTAGTTGGCATTTAATCAAAGTTTCCGATTGGGCGCAGTTATCCAGCTATTTGACCGGTAAAATAATTGGGGCGTCTCGGTACAACCGTTTCATCGCGAGTAATGTACCCGCGAAACTAAAAAAACGAGAGGAACGACGTGAAATGAGGAGATTGTAGAAAATTGGCAATTGTGATTGTGGAAAGAATGTGGACTGAAATTAAAAGTCCGATCATTTTTTTCATCCAAAAGGGATTGGATGGTGGGATGAGTCGCTGCTTACCAATGGTAGAATTGTCTTATCAAAAGCGCGAGCAATGAAAATGTGAAACGGAATGAAAATTCAATTGGGGTCCTTTAATGCTTGCATCAAATATGCGAGAATTTTACATAACATTGTGGCAACGGTTGCGCAAACATTGCGCAATTGCAGTATTTCGGAAAAGTCACACATAACTGGAGCCATAAAAATTACATAAATGGCAATGCCATAGAAACCGGAATGGTATGGAACGTTTTAATTATGGCTCTTAATTTGTCGAACCTCCCCCAACGCGCTCCCTTTCGATCGTTAACAATTTTCAACAGTCTTTACACGCCGATTGAAACATTTTAAATCGTTAGCCTCCTTAAATATCCGATTGTTTTTGTTCGAATCAACGGTGTGTTTCTTTCAAGGTGGATGTGAAAGTGTTGCGGCAAGAAAATTAGAACAATAGACCGTGAGCGTGTTATATCCATTTTCACATTTGTATTTTGTAACAACACTCTGCTCGTTCCCAATACAGCATTGAAAAAGTTGCCGTTTGTTCAATGGGCAAGACTTTTACGCGTACTTTTACACGCCCCAGCCCGTTTACGTCACGTGGGTAAACAACAATTCAACATCTTTTCATTCCTTACATAAGTGGGAGGAAAAGTTTCAACTCTTTTTCGCACCTACGATTCATTATCAAGTTTATTTCCAGCCCAAAAGGGAGCGACTCGTTTGGAATAATCAAATGCTGTAATTGATTGCTTCTTCCTTGCAGAAATTGACAAATGGCCCAAGATTGGCAACTGTTGGCTTATCGTCGGCTGCTAATCGGCATGAAACACCATTATCATGTGGCCCAATCGTTGCACCAACTAGGCTAGACAATCGGTTAAAGTCTGGCCCGGTATTGGCTACCAATCGTAGGCTAGACAATTGGCCAATGAGTGACCCAGTATTGGCTACCAAACGCTGTGCTAAAAAAAATAAATTCAGTTAAAGTTGACCTTGTATCGAATATAAAAGCAAAATATATACTGACGACTGTTTACCATAAGTTAGTTGCTATTAATTTGTGACATTAAAATAAATATTGTAGAAAAAATATCATTAAAAATGATAGATATAAATTAATAACTGAAATTTGTTTTAATGTATTGTTACATACAATTTGGAGTGAAAAAAATCAATTCATGTGTTGAACTAATCATGGACTAATGGTTATGCCAAAATTGGAACACGATTGGTTTCGATGTTGTATATTATATAAGTCGACAGAAATGTATCTCTTGGACCAACCATGGTCCAATAGTTACCCAACGGTTGGCCCAGAGTTGGTTCAAGATAGAATTTTACCGTCGTCAGTCACCATCATGCCAAGCTTGGCCCATTCGTTACCAACGAATGACAGTTGGATTTTCTACATGAGCTTTGTCCTGTTGAAACAAAAAGAAACAGAAAAACAAAACAGAAACAAGAAGAACAAGAAAAGCGAGAAGTAAATTTAAGAAGATGATGAAGGGTATAGACCCTACTTAGGGCATTGTGTTAAATTGCGCGGAAAGGAATGCAAAATAATGTTGTACTATTGAAAGCGCCTTCATCTGATCATTTATTAGTGGCAAGTCCATCTCACGCCACTGAATGCGCGCCACCAAGGTTGATTATTATTAAATGTTGCTTACTTGTACTCTTCCATGTACGTTAAATTTCACTCGAATATATGACGAAAAACTTGGATTCCCCGCGATCCCATTTCATTGCACAAGTGACATTTACCAGGCGCGCTCTTAACGTTCAATTACAAAACCATTTTTTTTTCGCAAACTCAATTTAACGGCAACAAATTTTATTTGTGAAAAAAAAAATAAAAGGCGAGCATTGCAGTGGAATGTTTCCCTCCCAATTTACCGCACGTTTCGAAGAAAAACAGCTAAGGAGGAGGGGGCAGGGGGTGTTAAAAAGTCGTGTAAGAGAGAAGTTGATGAATTGACGAAGGTTGCGAAGAATGGCGTATTATTAATTATTAATTAGCGCCGTGAGATTGAGTTATTTCGACGTTGTGTATTTAAGAAATTAACATCAGAAATGAGGAGTCTCGTGAAATTAAAAATTTGCTTTTCATCATTGCAAACCGCTAATTTGTAATCATTTGAACGCTAATTCCATTATATAATGGGCTATAATTATTTCTGTAAACAAGAAAGACATTTGTCTTTGCTTTTCAGCGGTTTTACGATACACACTCGACGTGGTATTCTTATCTCTGAAATGAAAAGAGGGAATGAAGCGTGAAATGCGCAAAATCCTCCTTTGTTTTTTATTTCACTTCTCATTTTTGACACGTTATTGACGACACTTTTCATCCTCCTCTAAACGGCCTCTTCTCTTTTTATGCAACGCAATTAAATAAACGCGTTTCCAGTTTGGTTTTCACAAGCCTCCGAAGGTTGCCCTCGCGGCAATGCGTATTAATAAATCACGCGCGCCCAAACATTCCGATCAATTCGGTGAAAGTATTAGGAATATCGCAATCCAATATTTTTCCAATAATATACCGTAAATAAACGTCCGAATTCCAATTCCTCGTTCAATTGTCAAATGCCCATAGTTCAATTGTCATGTCGTATCAATATTCAACATTCATTTCCATGTTTTATAATCGCAACATGTCGGTCCACTTTATTTGTCATTATTAGTTGTATGATGGGCGAAAGAAGGAATGTGCCCTAATAGCGCCTAATATTTACATGATATTTTATAAATATTATTTTTTAAATATTTAAATGTCCGCACGATTATATTTTTGTAATATTTTAGAAATATTTTGTAATATTAATCTAATATTTCACATAATATATGTGCAATATTATTGTACAATATGATATAAATAATTTGAAACATACATGGAATATAACATAAATATAATATTATTTGTAAAGTATTTACGAAAAATATTTTATAAATATTTGTTGCTATTAGGGTGACCAAAGTTTGTTGCCACCAACCTTCCTTCGCCAATTTCAAAACTGCTCTCAATGTCTTAAATCAACATTGATCTCCACCTGTTATTGTATGCTCATTTATCATCAATCACTGTTTGACTTGACTTGACCGATAAGAGAACGTGCCCTAACAGTTGTTGCCACAAATTGCCAATTGAAATCAAGTTGAAAAACAAATGTTTGGATTAATTTACCCAACTGTTGTTAATTACAGCGTGCCGTTGTACAACTGAATAGTTATACGCCATCCGCAAACGATGGCGCAATCCTTTACTGGCCGACTTTATTATTCCATCGTTCAAGCTGACGTTTAGTTTCGCGTGTCAAATAATTGCAAAGCGACGCAAGCACGCGCTATATTATTAAAGCAAAGAAGGAAAAAGTTGAATTTGTTTTCAACTTTTAACGTCCGCATCATTGAAATCGTCAAGTCATGTCGCACGCTGCCCTGTGTGCAATGGTCAATGTCATCGAATTGACATCGACTGCTTCGATAATGCGCATTCCACACGTCGACAATCCATAACACTATTGCCACCGCAATAGTATTATCTCTGTAGAAACATGATAATCAAAAATGTCTACAGCGCAACGATCCAATTTGCCATAACAAATGCGCACTCTCCTCACTTTCACTCACACTGCATGTAACTTGCAAAATTAACGTCTTTCCACGTCCATTTAAAAACGATTGGCTCTTTGCATTCAATGAAATGTTCCACCAAATTCTACTGACTCTCCGACTGATCCATCCAGACCTTAATGAGTTAAACCAGTGACTGTTTACCTCCACCCTTTGTCTTTGTCCAACTTTCTTTTGTTACAAAAGTTGTTTTGTTACACTGTTTAAATCCACACCTTTTACTGTAATACGAAATAAATTTATACTACATCCTTATAAATAAATCAGCCCTTCAACCAACCTGAAAAAAAATTTCTCACAATATGTATTATTAATTATGAAACGCTTTGAATATATATTGCAATTAAAATGCAGTGCCATAAACGTGTACAAAAAAGTTCGCAATTTCAGTCATGTTACGGAAGCAACTAATCCTAATTTATTGCATGGTCAAACAATTGGAACAAATTTTACATTTTTATGAAATATCAATGACTGATAATGATTGTGTTATAATTAAAAAGGTAGTATAGTTATAACTGAAATTATTACACGTCTATTGCAGAGTTTTACATTTTCCATTACCCAATATTACTTTGGCCATTCATTGTAAAAGTATAACGAAAGGTACATTAAAAAGTTGATTTTATATTAAAATATTTCATGAAAATATCACAAGAAAAGTTAATTTCCATTACTCTATCTTTTTCTTTACATCAATTCACTGGGTACGATATATATGAGAAAATAATTTATATTTTATTAATTATTAATTACCAACAGTGTGACATTTGTCACGCGCCACTCGTGGCATTCATTTTAAACGGTTATTACAAGAAAACTACTCAATTTATTATAGAGAAATCAAAACGTTAATTTTTAATGCATTACGTGTGTATCCAAAAGGAACAAAGTACTGTATTGGAAAACGTTTAAATGTCACTCATAGAAGGTTACGTTGCCAAACTTTTCTATGAAAATTTCCTTACATTTAATGTTTCTTTTTTTCTTTATCTATACAATTTTATGACTCGACCTAATAGTCCTGCAATATTATTTTCATTTTAACGCAATGTTAAGGTGATGTTCAAAGCATAGATAATAGCGCCCTGTCGGCTTTGATGATTTCGTTTATAAATACGAAATGGATCATAATTTTGTAATACCAGACAGCCATTCTATAATGTTAATTGCGTATTATCGATTATAATAATATGTGTTTTGAAGGAAAACAACAACAAGCGGTGTAAACTGATTTTAAATATCACGAAATGTTGGTAAACAATCGTAAGCTCGCACCGCTTTTCATTAGTTTTTTTCAACAATTATGTTTTTATAGATACTAACATTCTCTCAGTGGTAAAGAATGATTGTCCGGTCATTATTTTACAAAACAATTGTTAGTATTATTTTAAATTAAAAAAACACTAACTCCGTGAAAGCAGACTTATAAAATATAGTATTATTTTTTACAAACCATTGGCTGCAACCGAGTAGCAAATGAAATTCCATCAGCAAAACAGATACCTCTCTTTGATAAACAATATTTTTTTATCAATTGTCGCACGTTTTTCTCTGTAAATTCATAATTAACATTTTATCAACCGAACCCAATATCTCAAACAATTCGCAAGTCTTGTTATACATCGCTGCAGACATCTATTGGTGAAAAATTTAACTGCATACGCACACTCGACGAGTAAACAGAAGTTGGTTTTGGCGCGTAAATTTCAACACTCGAAAATAATATATTACATACTTGAAAACGTACTGTAACTATATATAAACAAATATTAATATGTAAATCAAAATTTTAATAAAAGCGACATTATTGTTGTTGGCGTTTAAACATTTGTTACCAACATTAACAGGTGTTACAAAGTTGAACAACTCAAGTTTCGCTCAGTAGCGTACGTATCATTTGTGTGGAAGGTGAGAACGCAACTTCCGGTGCGACTAAAATATCGCTGGTTTTGCGTTGGATATAATTTCCGAAAATCGAATAACAGCTATTTATTTTTATTCGCCTATTTCATGGCCTGGGAGAAGACAAAGGTATACATGTTTCATTCATACTTTTAATGAATCGTATAAACAAATATTTATTTCATAAGTTGATTTGTAATACGTTTCAATATAAAAGACAAGGATGGGAATAGATTATCAGTGTGTTATCAAGAATTTATGTAACGTCGCGGAATGTCAATTGACCGCGCATAAAATAGATGGAGTTACGATTCCATTTTAAAACCGTTGAAATCATGTTTCCATTATAAATTCGGTCAAATTCGACCATCATCGTTGTGTTTCGTTTCGTACACTTCTGATTCGTATTTTCATCTTACATATATTATTTAATCCGTATACAAGGTATGATTACATGTTGCACTTGATTTAATTGTTTCATTTGTTTCCCTTTGTCGAGTCACTGAAACGTAATCGGGCCGGTGGTGAAAAACAACATGACCGTTTAGTGAAAGTAAAAGAACAAAAACTACAGGTTAGGTCAGTTGGTTAACGATTATATGTTCGCTACATTTTTCGTTAATTAATTTTAATATTGAACATTGGCCGGACAACTCGTGTTTTTTATTCATCCAACAATTTGATTTTACAACATTGTATGATAGATACAACTCCCGACAATTGTTCCGATTGTCTTTACCCTTTCATTTGTTCGACCACTTTTCAATTTTCCATTTTATAATCAAAATTTTGAAATCTATTTAATATCTAAATGTACATTCGATCAAAGGTGTCACCCTTATTTAGCATGGTATATAATTAATTTAAAGGGTATATGCCTTGTTTAATGGATAATTAGTTGCAATAATAAAAGTGTATAGTTTGATGATTCGATCAATAATAGAATTGATGAAATAGATAATGATCGACTCCCCCAAAGTATTGATCAATTCATTAATTAAAGGCGTGGAAAGTAAATATTTTGACGTATAATGTTGAAAGTTTCGCGTATTTTTATAGAATAGATAGACACAATGCCGAAAGGTCATAGTCCCTCGCACTTCAATGGCGAATCGGCCAATTTTTATGATCCCAATTTTACAATCGACATTAATAAGCGCATGCAAGTGCCAAAAAATATACGAATTAGCGGAGATTACAACGACGATGTAATTGGCACAAATGGATCCAATTGGAATCACACGAAGAATGACAAATGTGAGATGAATGTTCCAGATAGAATTCTTGTTGCTGGTATGTATTCTTTGTTCCTATTATTTACACATTTAACATTATGTTACACTTTTCCATTTTCAAGACTTTTCTTCAGAATTTTAGTGATTCATCAGTAAACATTATTGAACCATCTTAACCGTAAATGAATATCAGAGCTTTAATACATTGTGACATAATCTCTTCTTTTTCAATCATTATCATTACTGTCAAGCTTAATTTTTTTTAATGAGTTAAGAAAAGGAACAAGATAACATGTTTTTCCTTCATCACAATATGTAGTTCTCTAACTTTTTTTCCATCTATTTTTTATTTTCATATGTACATTATTGTCCTAAAAAGAAACATTTTCTTTTTTTAGGTCAAGGACAACATATAGGAACAAAAGCTATACCTCGGGAAATCACTGTGGATAATGCAGTGCTTACAGTGACAGAACCTGGTTTAGTACGAGTTCAGGTTTGTCCAATTTGTACATCATTAAATAACAAATTTAAAATAATTCAACGAAACTTGAGCCCTGCAAATAATGAACAAATTTAACAATGACAATTCAAACAATGTTCTCAACAAATGAAATCTACATTAAAATGGGGATAATACCAATGAAAAGTTTATATTTAACAAGATTGGAAAAATATAATTTCCATTGATGGAATTAAAGTCCTCTGCATTGTATGCATTAATAAATTTTTAGTTTATTTTAATGGACTTTTTACATAATATATTATTTTTAGACTCCACCACGTGTTTTAAAATTAGATGAACACTATTTTCCTGCGGTTGATGAAGATGAAAGGAACTCCTTTGTCAATGAAACAAATGATACTGAAAAGCAACCTATGAAGCAGCCAACGAATTTTAACACAGAGACCCAAGTGGTCAGGCATGCCAGGTAAATTTTAATTTTTTTTCTTAAACTTTTGTAATAATAATAATAATAATAATTAAATTGCATATAGAAGTAAATATAGCAGTTTTCAGTGGAATAATAAATGAAATATTTGTAATATAGTATAGTATTTTAATTCTAAATATTTTCAAACATGTTGAAACACTTACCCATTAATATTAAAAGCATCAATATTGAACATTAATAATAAAATTACAGAGAATCTACACCTTCTTTTGGTGCCTTAGACGTTTCACTTGCACCAAGTGAAGAAATCCAGCATCTTCGACGTCAAGTTGGGAAATTGAATAGACGAGTTATGGCTGTTGAATTGGAAATGAAGCAACGCCAACAAAGAGATAAGCTTTTTTATGCTGCAACGTTAACATATTTACTTTTGAAAGCTTTCTCGTGGTTAAGTCGAAATTAAATTGCTAAAAAGCGATTTAAAGGAAAGTGAAAAGAGATGATAAAATGTAATAAATGTGGTGCTTTCTAGTATTATTTATCATGATAAGAAAGCTCCAGAGACTCATATTCAATAAGAATGAGCAGAAATTAATATTTTAGACGAAAAGAAGGAAAAAAAGCTAAAGTTACCAAAATGCTGCATATTCGACAATTTACAAGAAATGCTGCACACAAAAGACACTTTATAAGAACGTAGAATGATACATGATGCAAAAAATGAAACAATGATTTACCTTAATCCGCAACTAATATATTTGATGGTTGTTATTCATTTACGTAATATTGAAAGTAGCTGTCATTGCTATCATGTAAATAATATATAAGTATGTTTATTACCTATGTTAAATTACTTTTGTTAATTATAAATTGAAATCAATTTGAATGTCTTTGCAGTAATTGAGTTGTAAAATGCATTTTATTGTATTCAGATTTGATTACTGTTTTCAAAACAAAATTTATATCATTCTGATTTTAAAGAATGATTATCAATTTTATAAAGTATCAAACATTTGATTTTTTATAACATGTTAGCAGATTTGTTTCTTACTAATTAATTGATTAAATAATTCTTAATTCACTACGTTTAATTAAAGAAAATTTACAACAATTGATGCCAATATTTGTATTATGCAATTTGAATAATTTTATTTAATATTTTGTTCTTGTTGCACTTACCCATTTGTTGAAACTATTTTTTTCCTTATAATTAAATATGATGTTTTTGATGCATCTTTAAAATTTGTAAGAATCTACAAAAAACTACTGGAAAAAAATAAAACAAAACAAAAACAAGTATTGAAAACTGTAATTTAATTCAAATATAATTAAATAAAATTAAAAATAATAGTTTTAATATCAACAAAATTAAAATAAATTTGTATAATACAAAGTATGATATTACTATAAATGTAAGATGATTGTGTTATAATATATATCAAAATTATTTTATGTTTAAGAGAGTGTTGCATTGCAAAGTTTGTAAAATGAGTCTTCTAGTAAAATTTTTTTAAAATAAGATATTTACAGAATTTAAATTATATTTTTTATTTTACTTTATTTATTTATTTATGTTTTTTAAGATTACAAGACTAAACAAAATGTAAAATATATCTGAATATATAACATTGTAAAATAAAAAGATTTAATTCTTTTACACTAAATTGACCCATTAAAGCACCTAAATATCTTATATTAAAAAATAGTATAATAATAATCATAATAATGATAATGTGTGCAAAAAAAACCAAAGGTGTCCATCCTCTTAGAGCAAAAATATTCTTCCGTATTTTTACTTTTTCTTTGTGTCACGCTATATAATTCAATAAATTAAATATTGGTATATCAAATTATTAATTTAGATAAATTATGTCATTCATTCTACGTTATGCATATTTGCAAAATGGAATCTGTTACATTACTTTCGTTTTTCATTTTATTTACTAAATGGTGTCGTTAAATTTTATTGTGATATCAAAAGTAATTAAAACGCTTGATTTGTATTTGATTTCTTCGAATTATACATAACATTTAGATGTTACAGTCTGGAATAATGACAAAAGATATAAATTTGGCAATAATTAAAATGATGGTTACAACATATATCACATTTATTAAAAATTATTTAACGTTTCCTTTCATCTTTTAATACTATAATAAATTGTGTAGTTTACATGGCAAAGAGTATTAGAAAATAATATTTGTTTGTCTTGCATTAGATATTAATAAAATTGTTTCGATAAATGTCGCCTGTAATAAGACAAGTAGGTAAACAAGTGTCAATGAGTATGAGTGTGAACAGTTATCATGTATGAATTATAAAGTTTACTTATAAACGAACGCTAATTTTAAATGAAAATGAGTGTATAGTTGCCTTATATATTTATTTAAATTATTTTGTCTATCCTCAACAAAACAATTACATTAGTTACTAAATGCTACCTAAATCAATTACATTAATTGCTTTTTAATGAAATAATTACAACATACAAGTCAATTAATAAATTAATAAAATATCTATATTACTCTTGTTATGTAATATCTATATAACACTGTTATGTAAAGAACTTTTATGAAATATTTTTAATGCAAAGTTGTATGTGCGGTAAATGAAAAAATCCATTTAGTAAACATATACATACATGTATTTAAAAAAAAAACTATTCACATTTGTTTGGATATAAGAATTATAATATAATCAGCATATATAAATTTAATAATTAATTAACTGAACTCATTCGGATAAAAATCTAGAGGATCTAAGTTTTATTTAATACAATTGTACTATTATGCCCTAATCCTGAAGCCTGAGAGACTGCTTGTGGATTTGTAGGCTCATTTAGGCTATTTGGTGATGATGAATGCACAGTTACACTGGACGTTGCTAGAGCTTTATTTCGAAGTTCAAATACTTGCTGTACAGCTTTCCGAAAACACAAGAAGTTGTAGTCTATAACACCTAAAAAATTAGTTTTAATTAATTGAATGGTAATATTGGAAGCGTTGATATCTTATGTCTGTTTATAGTCACTCATGAAGTGAAAAATTAAAGATTTCTATGAAATATAAATATTTTTGTAAAGACAATTAGAGTAAATTATGCAATATTTGTAATAAATCGCAAAAATTTAGATTCATTCAAATTTTGATTAAGAACATAACGAAAGTGTAGAATGTCTGTTAATTATTATTAACATCAGTATATTATAGTATTTAATTAAATGATTAAGATACGTACAATTATTGTCATAAACAATTGTATACAATACATAATATATTAATTAATTATTAACATAATAAGTAATGTATATTAACAAAAAATAATTTTATTTCATCACATATTTAATTTCATAAAAAAGAATCATGATAGTTCTACTTTAATTTACTTAACATTATATTACCTTGTTTATCAAAGTTATCCTCTCGTAAAATGCACACGAGCGCTAAAAATTTATTTACTTCTCTCAAATATAAAATGGTACCATTGTTGAGTTTAATTAAGCTTGAACTTTGGTTGTCGAATGCAGTAGCAGCTTCCAAATCTTCTCTTAAACTAAAAA
The DNA here is from genome assembly GCA_022817305.1 of Leptoteleia sp. ZL-2020. Classification (NCBI taxonomy): domain Eukaryota; kingdom Metazoa; phylum Arthropoda; class Insecta; order Hymenoptera; family Scelionidae; genus Leptoteleia; species Leptoteleia sp. ZL-2020. The sequence continues at coordinate 3,057 of JABFPN010000035.1, read as the reverse complement.
TTATTAATCTTAGTGTGTGCATGCGAACGCAGGCTTATTTTTTTAATTCCATTGAAAATTATGATGACAAAATTATTGTCATTTTGTTACTTGATTAATTTCCATGTTATTTAAATTTATGAATTATATTTATCAATCAGCAGTAAACCAAAGTCAATTTTATTTAAATGATTTCACAATTCTCAGTTTCAATCCTCATATCCTTAGAAATACGTCATTAAAATGAAAGAAAAGTATAAACGTTTAAGAATTCAATGTTAGCTTATACGATTAGTTTAAATTAAAAATAATTTAAAGTAAAATTATAATATAATTACAAACATTAAGATGTTTTGAAACAAAATTTACCCATATATACATGATACATCAATAACAACGTCTATCATATCGCAACATAGCTCATAACTTTGCATATCTACTGGTGAGCTGTCTGTAGCTATATATATTTTAGACACAACATCAAAAAGAAAAGCCTTTTCAATCGCCGAATTCTGAAATATAAATAATTGTTATTATTTATACCTTCCTATAATCTAATTGAATGTATTTTATTTACTTACAGAAATAAGAATATTTAACAAATTTTCCAACGTGGGTAATTGTGGTATTAATTTTTGTACAACTTTACTGAAAGCTTCAAATATACTATGGTCGTAAATTGAAGTCAGATGAAAGCTTAGATGTATTTGATCACATCCTGAAATAAAATGTATACATTAAATTTTTACATATTTATGCATAGTCAACATTTTTATCTATACACGGCATTGAAATATTATTTTGGCAAAAATACTTTTAATTACCCGAATCAAATAAATCATCGTTTGCCCTTGTATGAATATCTCTTTGGGTTTCAATTTTATAATCATCAGACAAACCGTCGACTTTGTGAATAAAAACTTCAAACTTTATCGCTGGGTTTACTTTGTAAGCCTTTGTAACAGTAAGGTGTAATTTATTTAATGCTTCCATGTAGTCGTCTTGAGCATCTATTACAAAAACCAGTGCTCCGCAACCACCAAATATCATGTGACTGTCAAAAGTAGGATCGAAAAAATCAATTTGCCCAGGAAAATCCCAAATTTGGAACTGTACAAAGCTTGAATTACAAATATCATCTTTGATAATTTTATTTGTGCTTTCTAAAAAGAGAGTTTCATTTGGAGACATTTTGTGAAACACAACTTTCTGTATCGAAGACTTCCCGCTCCTAAAAATATATAAATATTATTATTATGATTAGTTTACCACTTTATTAGTAATTCATAATCTTATTGGAACATAACTCTTTCGTATTTATCTATTCACTTAATTTATGTTGAACATATATATTTTTGATATGGTTTTCATTTATTATACACTTGACTCTGTATATAGCATCACTGTGGAATTGCAATCTTCACTTCACCTTGACTTCGCTATTACTTGAAATTTCTTCGGCTTGTGTATTATTCTAAAACTAACACACAAGCCAAAGAACTAATCTAACGCAATCTGATTGGTTGTTTGCACATGATTTTAAGTAATTAATTTAATAATTATCTAAAAAATGTTATTTAATTTTGCCACATATTTCAGAATATTTATACCTTCTTAATCCCATTAATAAAATCCTGGGCTTTTGATCTCCGGTAAGAGTCCCTGAAGAGGTATCCCCATCTGTATCAAAAGGAACATATCCAAAATTTTTAGGAAATGATCCTACATCGTATCCTGGTTGATATTGATTATCGTCATCCTTTAATACATTGTAACAATATTGATACCTTTCGTTATACATACAACTTTTGTAATTTAACAGAGTTAATTTAAGTAAATATGTACTGTAATTTATACGCAATTAAAATTTTATCCATTTAATTAGTATTAATTAAAGTAATCTATTATTAATACCATAATATTATTGTATTATAATAATTTTTACCATTTTATCATTAATACCATAATATTATTGTATTATAATAATTTTTATCAATTTATATTTATATATTGATATTCTTAATATTTTACTTTTAATTAAAATAATGCAAAACTATTTTACTTTTTAAATTATCTTCAACTTTAAATAATATAATATAAATGGATATAAAAAGTTACAAATACTTAAAAAAGAAATTATTAGATCATTTTTTATTGAAAATAATTAATTGAAACAATTTAGAACATGTTTGTGAATCACTGAGATGTCAGTGATTCACAAAGTTAATCTCTTTGTTTAGAATTTTGTAAACAATAAGGATTAAAATACAACGTAAATTTTGTAAATACAAGATATTTTTTTATAGATTTTAGACATTTTATAAGAATATAGAAGAAATTCACAATAAAATATATTAATTACAATTTTTAACTGAATAAAATTTTCCCAATGCGAGATAATCTAGTAATAAATGGGTATCATTTTACCATAAATTGATCAATTATTAAATAATTTAATTAAAGTTCAATTAACATTATTTTTTTGAGGGGTTATGGTTATGGATTATGTTCTTCCACATGCTAGTTTTACCTAAACAATTTGGAATTTTCATCCAAGTATTTTAAGTTAAATGCTAATTTCGTCAGTTTTATTTAAAAAAAAAATAAATAAAAAATGAACATACACATATAAAAAAGGTAACTTTGGACTTACCATAATTTAATAACTGTTTGCTACGTTTTTGATGAAATGTTATTTAAAAATATTTGACAAATGAATTGCACAATAAATGAGACACATTTGCAACAAGTAAAATTGTAACAATTATCACACCAATTGACGTTCTTCCGTTTTGTTTATTAGACAGTTTCAAAGAAAAACGTCTTGTAGTGTCAAAGTCTCGAAGATTATCTAAATGATATAAAATCTAAATACAATTTCCGATTGGTCAATGGATACAACTGAGTTCATCATTAAAATGCACCAAATCTGCGGACGTAAAACCGTGAAGATAATATATATGTGTACACTATTATCTTTATGATGTATACGGTACTTGTCCGTACTTTCAGTGCTGAAGGATTTGTTTTTTTTTTTTTTTTTTTCTTCAATGGATGCTTACGGGAGCGCCTGATTCC
>JABFPN010000034.1:0-97686 GCA_022817305.1 Leptoteleia sp. ZL-2020 | reverse complement strand
TTTTTTTCTTCTTCTTTTTTTTTTTTTTTTTTTCTTTTCATTTGTCCTTAATATTTTATGTCTGATAATGTTTGCGCTTGTTATTTACTCTGTTACACAAGATAACACAAAGAAACGCAGACGCGTATGATATAATAGTCCGCGTGGCGTATTTTATTGAATAAAAAATGTTTGTCCATTCTAGCGTTGCTAAGGGTACTTCTTAAGTGTTGCGTAAATAATAAATGCAAAGTTTCCGCTTTATCTTTTTGGAAATAACATTTTGCAGCCCGGCCATATTTATTGCAATAGTAATTACATAACTCAGCTTTATTTCCATTTTAACGTTACATTTAACGGCGTTTCGTTCGGTCGTATGGTAAATCAACTTTGATTTGCGATAAAGTTAATTCAATTACGTTCGCCTTTTCAAATTTGTATTGTCAAAATGATAGACAATTTTACCGCTATCCAACGGGATATAAGTTTGTGCGCTTTCCGTATACCCGAGTTCCTACTAAGACGAAAAATTTTCATATAAATTTCTTCCATGTATAGAGTTAGATAATAAATTTCCCTCCGCGCATTATGCACGTATATTTTTAATATTTATAACAATAAGTGATGCTTTAAGTACATTTTTTAAATTTTATTTAAGAATCCCTTTGCAAGACGTAGTAAATGTTTCAAATAATAATAACTTGTTTCTATTATATTACGTGTTCTTTTTGTTTTTTTTTTTTTTTTTTTTTTTTTTTTTTTTTTTAAGAGAAATGTACTTGTAGTAGGAATTAAAACAAAAGCGCGGCGGAAAGAAAAGAAAGCAAAGTTTATTATTTTTATTACTTGGTCTCGTAATATGATGCTTCCAGTAAGAAATTAGAGAAGTAATTACGTATTAAATTTATGAAAATGTTAAAACGTGAAATCTGGCCAAACAAAATGTCGGAGTTTTATTTACGTTCCAAGTTTGTTTGTTAATAGATTAATTTCATTTTATATTCCATTGTTTTTTAGTATATAAATCATTATAATTAAAGTAAAGATGAAATACATATGCAAATATATGAAATTATTAAAATATGTATATATAAAGAATATTAAAATTAATTTTTTTTTCCGTATACAAATGTCCACTGGATAATAGTGGCACCTCGTAAATTAGAAGAAGAAAGGTACTCGGTCCAGGGAGGAAGCGAGAAAGCGGTTCGAAGACGTTGGGCTTCAAAATCTCAGGAATTCAATAACTGTGTTAATTAGTAACTCAAGTAACTGTCCCTTCCGGTTTCTTATTCCGCCCATCATTTTTGCATACTTCCATGGTGGGCGAGGCGGAAAAGAATTTTAACGAAGTTAACCAGTCGTAAAATTGAATTCCAGGCATCGCTCCAAAGCACGAAATTCCGTGACGCTGAAAGACAAACGTAAAAGTGCGTCCGACGGGAGAGATTGCAATTTTGCGAGTTACGAAAGAAACGAAAGCCGAGAAGGGTAGGAGGGGGGGGGGAGAGAAGGGTGGCAAAGGGTGAGGTCGGGCAAAGGGAGGAGGAATAAATACGATCGAGGGAAGTGTCAGGTAGGGGGCGCGCGCGTTGACGATACCGGCGAGTCATCCCCGAGACGCTGATGGCGCCCGGCGCCCAACTCCCGGCGCCCAACTCCCCGCCAGTTACGATAATAGCTCGGTAAACCCACCGGGGAGGGCGAAAGTAATGACGCGACGTCCGGCGCAGCCGGCAGGGCATATTTCGTTACACCGGAGAAAAAGTGCGCGGACGCGCCGAGACAATCGAAGATGCGAACCGCGCGAGGGACAAGCGCGCTGCGCGATATTTGCTTAGCCAGGGTCCTATAAAACATTCCCCGTAAAAAGTTCTTGATCCCTGATTACGCTATTGCTCCGCGCCCAACAATTTCAACTGTACTAAATCACCAATGATCCGCGCAAACAATGTTTTCGATTATAATTTTTAGTTTCCCATATTCAATTTTAACATAACCCCATGTAAAAATGAAATATATATGGTCCATATATATGCATTAATATTTTTATAAAGAAAAATTCATATACGGATGTATATGTTATTGCAAGGAAGGAAATGTACACTGAGAAAAAAGTTGGGATAAAAATTATTATACTAAATGTAAAAATGGGGACAAATTACAATTCTTGTGATATTTAAAATACATTTTAAAAGAGATTGTCAGTATTGTACAAGTTGTTATGGTACAGTATAATAAAAATGTTCATTTTTCTTATAACCTCTTTTAAACTGTGTATTAACTAAGACAAGAAGATGTCATTTGTCCCTCTTTTTACATTTAGTATAATAATTTTTGTCCCAATTTTTTTCTCAGTGTATGGTGGATACTAGTATAAACGGAAAAAAAGTATTCGCGTTATAAATAAGTTTATCTAGCAATTTTTAACTAATTTAGTAAGAATTTATTCTATTTGCAGAAGGACCTAGATATTAAATCGACTAAAATGAATATTTAAACGTTACATAAACTGTATGGCTGATTCAACTGTATTCTTATCCTATGGGGACTCAACATAACCTCAATTTTCAAGGAAAACTACTTGGATTTCACTGTGTTTTGGATTAGATAAATTTGTATGGCTGATTCAGCCATGCAGTCTATGTAAATTGAATCAACTAGCTAGGTTCGTTTTCATCAATTCGACTCACATCAAGTTGTTTGGCTACGATCATTATAACTTCTACTTATCCCAATAATGGCCAAACAATATATCTAACTTAAATAGAAATTTAGTAGTGCACTTCATATTTTTTTTCCGTGTACATAAATTTCGTTTAAACATATTGTATGCTTAATATTGAACTCAATGGAACAAACATCTGATTTGTTTATTATGACCATGCATATGTTTGACGTTACCATGCATATGGTTACATCAAACAAATGTATGGTTACGTGAAACATATACATGGTTATAATAAACGAATCATGTTTCCTGCAGTCATCCAATTTTTTTCCGTTTATTTAATCCATATATGGCTATGTACGGTCGATACACTAAGAAATATTATATAGTAACTGGCGGACGGGTGTGCACATATGATAAAATTTATCAAATAATACAATAAATTATATTACATATATGATAATTTCAGCTATATTTATTAATAAATTCTATCTTCTTACGTTTAACAGATTTTCTATTTAATATTAGTAAAAATTCTTAAAGTAAGAATAATTCTATTTACGATAAATATATTCTATTTCATGTAAATAGAAATCCAACTGCATTTTTCTCAGTGTAGTAAATTTTACTATATAATTTTTTTCAGTATATATGGTCCACGTATGGTTTAAGGAAAAACAATCAGTCTGTCTCAGGCACACTTTCCACTTATTGAATTAATATGGCAGTTCCAGTGATACTATATTTCAATGGTGCACATGCATTTGTAATATCCACAACAAGCGACATTCAATTACAGCGGTACATGACATTTATGAAACTGCACGTTACTTAAGCGTCGAATGTTCACTTATTAATATAAATTGTTTCGAGTAAAAAGACGACACGAAATAAGTTACCGGTCATAAAAATTAATCTTCTGAAATACAAAAAAAAAAAAAAAATAAAAGAAATTTAATACACCGTGAAATTTCAAAGCAATCCTTTATTGTAATCAATATTGGATCTGAAAATATTTGTCGTGGTTGCGCGGTAAAACCAATTAAATTTTCAAATATTCTAATTAAATTATCTTTATTGGAATTGCATTAATTGAAATGTCACATACCGTATGGTACATAAAATTAACTGCTTTTATAGATAACGGTAATATTGGTCCTGTACGCGTTTTCATGTAACGTTAAAAGTTGCACTCTTGAAAATTTGAATTTGAATTCAATTCATTGATTATTGCAACGCGTTGAATAATATTTTTAATCGAACTTGGCATAATTAGAGGGAGCGTACAAGTGCCAAACATTACCCCGCGCATTTTGCCTTAACGATTTTCTTTCAGCTTCTAACGTGACACGATTAGAAGAACTGCCCGGTATTTGAAGCTGCAACATAAAATTATCAAGTTGCCTCGGAAGCATCGATAATGACTTCATAAAATTTTGAAGCACCGGTATTAATCATAAAGTAGTTCCGCAAAGTATAATTGCCATTTTTCCAATAAAATTAACAAGTTATTAAACGGCAACTTGCAAGGTTTTTCCGGCAACTCCCGGCGAGTTTAATTCCCGGTAAACTAAACCATATAATACGTACTCCATTTTTACCGATATCAATTTCATGTTTTTGAACTTTTATATATAAGAAAAGAAAAAATACGAAAGTTTCCATTTATTATATTCCTGTATTTAATTACTATTTCTTCTTCTCTTAAAAGTAAAAGAATAATAATATATAAAATGAAAGAACAATAATTCACAAAAGTCCAGAATATTGTTTGCGCAACACTTGCTGTCAAACTTTGGAAGCAGTTTCGGTTAAAAGGAAAAGAATGAAGAGAAGATAGGCAAAGTTATAATGACAATAATTATTGTCACTATTTTTAAGGCATCTGACGCTGAATTTATCCAAAGTGCACTGAGAAAAAAAATTTGAGTGCTTTCAACTCGATGGTAGAGTTGACAAAAGCACACATAAGACCAACCATATTCGATTTACACACCTCCCATATATATAAATACTGATAGAAATATACTCAGAATGTATACGATTATTGTAACCTATTTTTCTTATCAGATGTTCGTAATCTGAATGCATAAGGCAGTGATTCTAAAAAGTACCATCACTGATAGGACAATTAAAATGAAATTTAAAAATTATATCCCTATTATTTATACATACAAAGCTTTTTTTTCCAACGGCGAGAAATGAACACAAATTGCAATCGTTCTAATATGTTGAATGTTGACAACTTAACCACTTAGCCACGAGTCATTTTTATTTACCTATCCTTCTTTAGGTATTTAAAGTTTAATTGTACATCAGAGAATCTTAAACCACTGTTTTCAATGATTATAAGCAAAAAGTCCTATCACTGTTGGTAAAAAGGCCTCACAATGTTAAAAAAAAACACAAGCAATGCCTTATGCATTCGCTTTACTAACACAAATCCTACTTCACTCTATCATATTTTTCCCAGTGTAGTTGAATTTACTCGATGATGAAATTCATTACTTTCCCAGGGCGGAAAACGATTACTTCCTGCTTCTCGTCTATAATCATCCAGTTTCCATACACAAAAAGATATTTTATTGGTATTGATACAATAACCTACGTCAAATTATATATATAAGGTTGAAAGTATTAAGCTCAGAAAACTGGTTGATTTAACTCCAATTCAATATGGTAATTTTTGTAGGTATTTTTTATAGACACTGCAATAATTAACAAGTATCAAGGGGGGGGGGGGGGATTTTGGTGTGTCTTTTTTAGTGTCCCCGAGGGACCTGCCCGCACGTAACAATAAACGGCGAGGTATCGGAAAAGTTGAATCAGCGGAGGTTGTGCCAGGTGTTATTTTGTCACGCTGACCTACGGTTTTCAAGACACTTCCCCGAATCGTTCGAGATGCTGCATAAATAATGCAGCTTATGCACCGAACTATTTTTTTTCCCTTTCATCGAAGAGACCCGGACGAAAGAGGAGAAAGAGCGGAGTTTATATTGTAGACGCGGGCTATTTATTTTAACCCGAGATCACGCTCGACGTGACTTTTGTTACTAGCATCAAACGAATGCTTCAATTTTGAATTACAAAGTCCTACTTGAACTTCGCTTCGTGAATAACATAAAATGTGGATACACGTACGGCGACTTTTTTTCAATAAATTAGCGTACTAATAGGTATCCCAGTCCTGGGAATAAAAATAGACCTTCCTTTTTTTCTTCTTCTTCAATCGCGTATTTGAACGAACTTCAAACCCCAAGTCCAAGTTCATAAGTATATTACGTTAAATACGCGCATAAAGGTTGAGGGAAGAAAATCTGAAAGTTAAAGGAATAATTGCATTGCATATGATGCGCTTGAAAAATATAAGCAAAACCCTAATAGCAAAGAATATTTTTGGTGCATTCTGAAAATATTCTGAATATACCAAAGGAATATTCCAATGTCCTGCTCCAGGAATATTTCTGGTGTATTCTTGGGTGATTTGTAGTTTTTTAATATTCCAGAAATGTACCATAAATATTTATGGAATGTTTTTGGAATATTCTGGAATATTTCTTGCCATTAGGCTTACTACTGATCTAAAATTTTAGGAGTCACTTCTTTCTATAAATCTGGACAAATGTTGCTCCATTGCATCGTATTCCTTACTGTTTAAGCGGTTATATACTTTTTTATTGTATAAAACAATTTGACGCGTAAACTGAGACATGTAATACAAAAAATAAAACACCAAATGTGATTAATTCAGAGTCTCTCCTCGTTATTATTAATACAAAGTCGCCGGTATAAATCAAGGGATGAGGAGGCGCAACCATTTTTCCTATTAAATGTCCCGAAAATACCAAGAAAAGGCGAGTTGAAAATAAATTGGAGAACGCGACGCGGGTGCCACCATCTCCCACGCCACGGAATCATTTATTTTCGTTGGTTTGCACGAAAGGACCATTGTGCGACAAATTTTCGACCACGGCCGTAGACACGCATTCGTGTAAAAGGAGGGGGAGGGGTCGAGGGAGAAAAAAAAAGGAAAGCCGAGAATAGTGTTATTATAAGGTTTCTCTTTCCCACAAGAATTTGCGTCCAGATGCCCCGATTGTGCCGAGCTCTGGACGTTCGGGCGGCCCTGATGCTCGCCGCTGGTATAAATACAATAACACAATACGGCCGACACCTCGCACAACCAGCGCACACGCGATCGCCCAGATCCGACGGTTGCACGTGCATGCGCGCGCGCCCTCGTGTGTGTGGTGCGCGAGTGTCACGAGTCACGACCAGAGACGAGAATGCTATTCACGGTTTGCCTCGCGTGCGCGCGCACACACACACAAGCGCGCGCGCACGCATGCGTAAAAAGAACGCGCCAATGTACGCCCTTTATGGCGATCGCGCAGGTAAACTGCGCACAACGCACAACACTAGGGGCCGTGAGCCGCCGCGTAGAGCGCGCGGGCCAATGAACGCGCGCGCGCACCTCGCACACCTATTGGCGCGACGCTTGATCTTTTAAGGTAACAACGGGCCGAGTGGGACGGGTGTACCGGAGGGATCGGTGTGAAAAGACCTTTGTGGAATCGCGTCGATCGGTGGGTTCCTTTTTGTATGCCCCGTATGCACAAAAGGAAAGGACTGTTTTCTTGCTTTCGACTCGGACCGCGCGCCGGGAGAGAGAAATTCGCCGCCTTCCGAGAACATCCGAGGGCGAACGCTCGCGACCACGCGCGAAATCATCGCGCCAAATTGACGAATAATCCGCCGGGCTAATTTAATTCACGCGGAAAAATGATCGCGCACGATAATTGTATATCGCCCCCCCCCCCCCACCTAGCCCCCTCCTACTTTTCGACCCTTTCGCTTCTCGCTCTCCTCTTTCTTCCTTTTTTCGTCGGATTTATCACTTATCTGATTTGTACAGACGTTTCGTTTGCTGTTGGACGCGCCTGTTTTTTTTTTATTCTTCTTCTTCTGCGATATATCCTTCGATTTTCTTCGTTTGCTTTTATTGCCTCGAGGGACTAAGGGCCATTTAAGATAAACTTTACACTTGTAGTATCAGGAGCGTTGCATCGGCGCGAATAAAATACTCCTCGAAGGTTGTACGTAAGCGTTGATTTATTTTTTTTTAAATATTTTTTTTTATGCATTACGTGAAATTAACGGCATAGGATATGGACGTGCATTAGACATCAATGGCAGGTTGCGCTCGGTAATTATGAGCGTACCACGATTAAAAATGTAGCATATATGGACGTATACGTTTTTACTAAATTCCATATATGGTTATATATGGTTAATATATGGAAATAATTGATTTCAATATAAGGAAATTATTGAAAGCATATATGGCTAGAGTATTATATCAGTTGTTGCCATATATTGACCATGTATATCCATATATGGATTAAGAAGAAACATATATGTCTATATGTGAACTTTTTATTTTCTTATGTGGAATTGTTAGTACCATATATGGATCCATATCCATAACCATAAATGCATATATACACGATGTATGTTTCATTTTCACTAGGCAAGTTCGAAAAACGTATAATCGACGTCTTTCTCGAACGAAATAATATAACCTTTCTTAAAGGTATACACGCGTCGACAATATGGGTCTTTAAAACATTTTAAAAACAGGACATTTGACCATAAAACGATCATTTTATATACGTCGACTATACGAACTTCTTATTGACGTCTAATTTACGTCTACGTTCTATGCGGGTATGCGTTCCTCTGATTAAAATTGTCGAAACGTAAAACGTTCGATTTCTAAACGATGACATTACCGGAATAATAAAAGCGATAAAAGTGTTTCGACGTTTCGTATATATCCCGACTTTGTCAATCAAATCTGATACGCGATTATAGACTTTCTTTTTTCATTCTGTCAGTTACGGCTTCGCCCAAAGCACAAATGCATCCTGAATATTTAAAGTAACTTTTGTGGAGTATCTTGCTGCCACAATCAACGGGGATGGATCAAAAAGGATCAATGATTCCGAGAAACGCTATTGAATAGGCTTCGTTAGGCAGGCAGACACTGAAAAGGATTGAGGATTTTAAAAGACCCGAACATTCGAATAAAAGATGACTGTGAAAGCTTATCTTCATTAATGTATAAATTTTAATACTTATACACGTGTAATGTACGTTTACACGTGTAAAGCGGTAAGCGTATGTTAATAAATTTATGATACAGCCTTAAATTAGCTTTACGGTGGACGTTTCTTATGAAAATTTAACATTTCTAAAATAATCTGAAAATTTTTTCAACATATATATATATGGATGTGATACGTATATTTCGAGGACCTAAAAAAATGTATAGGAAATTTTGAGGACTTTTTGTGATATATATATGTATATATTTTTTAAGAGTTTTAAGAGTGTAGAGAAAAACTTCCACTGGTGTGGTTTTTAATAAAACAGTGTAATTAAATTTCAAAAAAATATCGGCAAAAATGTTAAACAATATTTTTAAGGCACGCACAATAAAGTACTGGTGAGAAACTGTCCAGTCAAACATTGTTTTAATATTACTTTCATATCAAAATATTAACATCGCATCGACACCGATTTAATGTCATTCCGATAACACTGCGTCGACATAGAATGGATACTGATTAAACGTAGTATCAATATTTTTTTCTTCAGTATTACATTTCCATAGTACGGAATACATACTATTACAAACCGAACCGTTTAAATTTACGAACAAAATAATAATAATAGAAAAAGAAGTTAAGAAATAGTAACAAAGGTACATTCCAAGTTTCCAGGCAACATTCATAAAGTGAGTCAAATATCCAATGAAACTAAAAAAAGAAAAAAGAAAAAAAAACAAATCTGTAACACATGCAATTATATAAAAATGGTTGTGTATTTAATCAACCTAATTTTATTCATCAACATAACCGTTCTAGTTTTGGAGATACAAGTCTTGTTATCTTCTTTACAGGTATAAAAGGATTCGCACAAAGATATAATGCGCGGCACCGGGGTGCCGCGGATCGCGCAATATTTCCGGCGTACTTGCACCATTTCTTTCGATGAATTCGATTCTAGTTCCCGTTTGAAAAATGTTCTCGTCGAAAATGTGTGTACAAAAGTGAGAAATTAAAGTATCTCTCCGAATTCACGATAATCACTTTGAGCTTAAGATTAATCTTTTTTTTTCTCTTCGTACAAATTTAATAAGCATGTACCTTACAATCGATATTATAAGAACGATTTAAATATATATACGTATATATATAAAAGTGTGTGCAATGTAGCTTTCAGGGACACCCGCTATTTGGCCCGCTGGGCTGCCAACATATTTCACTTTCACGGTGATTAAAATATCGTACTCGAATCGAAGAAAGAGTAGTTTCAGGTTGGCAACCCTTCGCTTTTGGCCAGGGTTACCAAAATGAAACCATTTTTTTCCTCCTTGAGTAATATACTATTAATAGCGATTTGTCCCGATGCACCATTACACATACTTATTTATATATATATTTATATATATATATATAAATATAAATGTTTTCATTCGCTTCGTCTTCTGTTTCCATTCACGAAATGAGAAATGTGCGTTGACTATGCGTAGATCATGTTATGCCATAATCGACTTTGTTTGCTCGTACAATAATAAGCGACGAAATGAATTATCAAAGCGCAACGCGATTCAATCGCGGATGTCAAATGGAACGAAATTAAATCTACTGTACAAAGTCTTTATCTTTCGAAGTATATAACTTATTGCCGTACTTTTCACTCAATCGCTCGCCTTTATCTTTTTCCCTTTTTCTTTGTCCTTTTTATCCTTTTCTTTTTTCTTTACCACGCTGAGAAAAATATATATACATTAAATTCGCAGCGTAACGCAAAAATGCACACAAATTATATATCCGCGAAAACATTTACGTAAACGAACCGCTTAATCGTACCGATCCTCGTTAATACAATTTTCAGTGAAAATGTTTCAATTTGCAAGCAATTTCGAATATATCTATCCTCGGCGTAGGTTCTTATTTATTATCACATATTAATAGTCGCCAATGAAACGTATATTTGTGTAATAAAAAAATAGTGAGCGTCCCGTGATAATAAAAAAATTACACTTATTCTTATTAAACCCGATTAAAAACCCTAGTAAAAATGAAACATGTATAGGCATGTGGTTTTTTTTAATATATATTTGGGAGGAAATTATTAAAAGCATACATAGGTGGAATATTATATCATTTATTTATTATATATATATGGATTAAGAAAAAAGATATACGGTCATATATAAATTATAAAAATACATATATGTCCATGTATGAAATTATTAAAACATATACGAACATTTATGTTTCATTTTTACTAAGGTTCTTTTTTCTCAGTGTGAAAACAGTTTCTTTTTTGGTCAATGCGAAACAGTCCTATTTAATCCCATTGAATATAATTTATTGCAATAGGTTTCAATCGAGATTTACCCTCGACGAAGTTAATATTCAGTCTCGTTAAATATTGGTACAATTCTTAATCGGATTTAATAAGTTTAAATGTTTTTTTATCTAAATCGGGTCATGAACCTGTTAACTGTATACCTCCTTAGAGTATATTACGCACCAAGGACGGAACGACAGCGATTATAGACGAGTGTCTCTTCGTTCTGTCCCTGGTGCATATATTATTTTGTATAACAAGCGCAAGGAAAGTGCCCTGTTTCCGTTCAGTTTGGAAAATCAGCTGTTTCTAGACGCGGACGGAAAGTAGCTTTTCCGTTCTAGAACCTGGAGTTTCCGTCCTCGTCTATAATCAGTCAGTTCCCGTCTTCTAAATGGAACGGATACAGGACAGTTTCCGTGCATTAGTTACAAAAAATATTAGGTATACTGATTAATTCAACGCGTCACTTAACGAATCAATACGGAATAGCTATTAAATATGATAATCTAAATGTTGCATAGTAATAATAATAATAATAATATCTTAATAACGAATTAAACATACACTGAGAAAAAAGTAATGGTAAAAATTAAAAACAATTTATATAAATTTGAGGATATTTGTGAAAAATGTTTCCCTACTAACAATAGTAAAAATGACAATTGCCGGAGTAATTTTTAGTATTTTTGAATTATAAGCTAGTATTTATATTTCCAATTTTTACTATTATTTATAGCAAAAGCACTTACTTTCTCAATCTATCCTTAAATTGGTAGAAAAAGTGGTATTTATAATACTTCTTTTTTCTCAGTGTATATTACATATGGAAAAACGATGAACTGTAGATATTCGCATTGAATTAACGTGTACGCCTAATAACTCGTGTGCCATGGCACAATCTGTAAAGGTAATCATAAACAAGATTTAAAGATTTATATTAAAAACGGTATATTAAAATATTCTAAAGTATTACTCGCGGTATTTGGTTTATTACGATGCGATACGAAAATAATTACGTTATTTCAAAATTTGTACGCAAAATATGGAAAGAAACATGAATATTACATTTAATTCAAAATTATTTCTCGATAACCCTCTAATGACGAGTGACTTTAATTCAGCTTGTAAAGTAATGAACGCATTAAACACGGGTTTTCTGGCGGAAATGAGCAAAGAAGAATGCGCGCGTATTTCACAGTATGTCGCACACATTGCAGTAATTGCTGAAAAATATGGTGGCAAAAAATTTTTATCAAGAAACTGTCACCGTACATTCCATCACGATTTTATGAATTGCGCGTAGAAAACGAGTTCTAGATAAATTAATACATTGTATAATATCGCAACGCGATCCGCAATACCACCAAAGTTACTCCAGAAAGAAGTGACAGTACAGTTTGAATTTTTTATAATAATTTAGGGATGTGTCCAAAAAAGCGTGTTTTAGTTTTACTGTTTCTAATAATGCAAATGATAATCATAATAGTATATTACTCCACGAGGAAAAAAGTGGTTTTAAATTGGTAACCCAAGTCAAAGACGAAGAATTACCAACATGAAAACACTTTTTTTCGAGTTGAGTACGATAGTTTATTCACTGTGAAAATGAAATATGTTGGAAGCCCGCAAGGCTACCAATAAATTTTATTTTTAAGGGGAGTAAAAACAACTATTTTTTTATCGCAAAAGAGTATTAGAGGGTTATACAAATATGATATTTAATACAAATAAAAAGCAAAATATCATAGTGAAAACCGTTTTTAAGAAATTTCATTACAAAATATTTATGCGTTTTTCTTGTACATAAACTCATTACTTCTTTTTCAGCAAATATAGAATATTGTAACATTTTCTTTCTTTCAACATAAATTGATATATAAGCTATGTATTCAATAAATGATTTAAAAGTAAATTCTGAACAAATAATTATTTATAATTCAAGTCATCATTTTATCTGGTATAAAAATGATACAAACTATTCAACGCTAAATATGCCATACGTATACGCAGTTATTAACATAAATGAAAATAAATATGCCATCAAATAATACTCATATAAAAGAATATTTGTCATTTAACATTAATCAGTTTAGAAATTATTTTTCATTGATATTAATCGTTATTTTGAACCTTAAATCTTAATTAGACTTAGTATATTTATTGGATAATTTCCATTTAATATTTTTTGAAAAATAAATTATTAGTTTATTCAATGACATTCCATCAAATAAATTGGAATCTTATCGATATATAAAAATGTTAATTTAATTTGTTTTCTCTAATTTGAAGTTACAATTTAATAATACGTCATATAATATTTAATAAATATTTTCATGATTTTGATAATATTAAATTGGAATAATAAATTTAATAAACATAATAACCATAAATAATATAAAAAAATATCATCAAAGGTCTTACACTCGGGACGAACGTATCCAACTATTGGTTAGATACATTATTTTTATAATTAAGATAGAATTTAATTTTTAAATATAAAAATTGTCGGATTTGGATTATAAAAATGACTAGAAAATTTAATGGGTATTATTAACAAATATGATGTCACTTTGTAACTGATTTTTATCTTAAAAAATAATCACTATTACAATTAATGTACGCAAGTACATAAATTTTCATACTCTCCATCCATTTTAATTAATTTAATTTGTAAATCCAACAAATACATCTATTGAAACTTTAATTTAATTTACTTATTAAATTAATGATCATAATTAATATATTATCAAAAATAAATTTTATAAATTTTTCTTCTTACAGTTATTGAATAAATTTTGAAAACATTCAAAACATACATTTTGTTTTAATTCCCTTGATGCGTTCTATATGAGTTGAATTTAGGGATCATTAGTAAATGGATAATTTCTCAAAAACGAATAGGAATATATCTGATTATTTACAAAATTTTGGAAATTTTGTAAAAATTCAATGAAATAAAAGAAAAACGTATTTGTTGAATTAACCACAATTTGAAATCAGCACACATTATTAATGAAAATTTAATATCACATAAGAAACTGAAAGTGAAAATTGGACAATCCAATAAAACACAAAGGTATGATCATGATGTAGCAGATGGCGAAAGTAAGGTATGATAACATTTAAATAAATGGAAGAATGACAACGACTGTTTCGCATGGCGAACAATTGAAGCAGAAGTGTCATAAATTTGTATACAAAAATTGCAGACGAAACGGCGTCTAAAGTGGCACATGAAAAATTGCGAATATCTGGGGGCATACACTTTTACTTGTATCTTTTTTTTATAAAAAAGCAATTCGCACATCAGTCTTCGTGTAGATTAATATATATATTAATAAAATGTATAAAAAGAATTAAGAAAATATGTATTTATATCGGCATTGTTGCATCGATAATTTTGTCTATTCAAATATAAGCGTCGAGATTATTTTGTATAAAACTAAGTTTCCTCGAAGGACACAAAAGTAAAGACTTCAAAACGCATTATGCTCTAAATCATGTTACGTAAATACATAAATAAAATTATATACTATAAAATATGCACGAGCATTGTTTGCGCGACTTGATTTTGTAACAATTATTAAAGCATAATGAATAGAGATAAAATTTGCCTTTCATTTGCGGAAATAATTATTTTAAAAAAACTTTTAAAATGAAACGATCGTACATACGAGTATTGGTCGAAGCATGTAAAAAAAATATAGCATTGGTCTTTCAAAACTATTCTACTAAAATTGCGAAATTCTCGTGGAATAATAATACGTTCACGAATATATACAGGCTCGTTGAAAGATAAGCCGCGACAATCAACCGACGTATAAGTGTGCGTGTGAACATGTATGTGTATGTGTACTTGTGTGTGTGTGTGTGTACGCGCGTGCGCGTGCGTGTGTGTGCGCCGCGGAAAATATAAAATTTGAACAAAGGATTTTCTCACATGCGATTAGTATAAAATTGTAAAATTTTTCGCACTTTTCTCAACGCTAAATTACATTCAGGGGATACACTCTCCAAATTTTATACTTTCATGTGCAACATGTAAAATATACATTGACATTTGATGGTTGAACGTATGTCGAACGTTTGTCAGTGTCCTTTTTTTCAGCTGACCGCTATGTATATTTATATAGACATGTATAAAAATGTTTTATACAAGCACACTAATCGCCCAATAATTTTTCGATATAATACGCAAAAAGATTACGGCCATTTTGCGGAGCTTCCATTTTCCCTCATTTGGCTGTCTCAGTTCTCGTCTTGGATCGCATAGTGACTAGTGCGACTCGATAACATGCAGCACATTGATATATATATATTAAAAAAATTAAAACAAAAATATAAAACAAAGGATGAAACTTTCTTAACAAAGAAAAAAGAAACGAGGTATTATTTATTTTTCTTTACTGAGAGTTTGCATCTTCATCGGCGAGATTGTGAAGATCCATGTAGTTAACGATTGCTCGATGAAGAAATTCGTACTGAGTCTGAAACAAGGAGACAAGATTACGAGAAACTGAAAGTATTAACTCTTCACTTGAATCAAACGAGTCGAATAAAAGGTGGAAGGAACTTACAAATGTGCTGATCATTCCATGCCTCTGGGATCGCAATTTTTTCGTCGTCATAAATATGTCAACTCGCTTCTCTGTTCTTAATTGTTGCACCAATATGCTGAGGGCAACAAACATGGAACTTCTGTCCGAACCGTAATTACAGTGCACCACCAACGGCGCAGTTAGTGGCTCCGAGTCTTTGAATTGACTTATGTCGATGACTTCTATCAGGCCTCGCGTTACTTCCGGTACCTCGCCTTCCACTGTTGGCCAACCGTGATATTGGTACTGCGTTACAAAGGTACTTTCGTCTACCTTTGTATTGCTTACGCAAAACTCGCGCCGCGTGTAATAAGGGCAGCTTTCGCTTTGTATATATCGAACTTTAATATGATCATAAACCACTTCGTCGTCTGGCCAGTATCGCGGGCACTTGTGTGTGCCTTCCGCCAACTGCAATACAGTTCAAAAGTTTGAGGCAATTCGGAACTAACGAAAAGTATAAACATGGTACTTCTCTGTTGAAGAAATTTAGCTGGGATCCTACATACGAATTTGCCACCGGAAATCAGGTAGTTTCCTAGGTAGGTTCCTAAGTAGTTATAGGAAGCTAGGCAAAATCCTACAACTACCTAGGCATCTAACCAGGAAACTAGCTGATTTCCGGTGCCAAATTCCTATGTAGGATCCGAACTAGATTTTTTTAACAGGGTTAGGTGCATATAATGTAAAGCATAAGTCAACTTACGTCGGAAAGCATAACTATCGTACTTATACTTTGTTCCAAAATCATTCTCCAGAAATCCGCAATTGTAGATTCAAGTGGATCTTGAGTGATGATAAATGATTCGGAATTATCATATCCTTCGATGAACGACGCATTAATGTAGGTTGAATGTTCTCTGCCAGGTATAGGCGTCAGAATAACTCGATTTCTATCGTATGGAATTACCAGTTCACTTCGGTTCTTTAATTTATTCTCCTCACCGCCACCCACGGAATATGATTTTCTATCTTCCAAAACTGCGCTTATTTTCTAAAATAACAAAAATTTATTTGTTACAAACAATCTCCAAGCAAATTATACGAGCATTTAGCCATAGTGATACGGACTGTGTTAATATAAAATAAATTAACTTTTATTTTTAATCAATATAAATTAAATTAACATTTAAAAATTATGTTCGTATGTCGGAAGCAAAAACAATTGGCACTCGGAAAAACCTTCAGTTGCGCCTCAACATACCTCGCCTCAATTGCTTTTGCGCCCGACATATGAAAATAACTATACTCACATCATATTCCTCTTCCATACGGCATTTTTCTTTTCCGTTTTCTTTTTGGCGCAGTTTTTCAACGTGAGTTTTCAGCTGCATACCAAGGATCTCAGTATCGCCAAATTGAGCCATTTCTACTAACGCGCGATAAATAAAAATATACTGTTTAAGTGACTGCACCAAAAAGTTTCTTTGGTGTCTAATGTCGCACACCGTGTTGAAGATCGATACTTGTCCTTCTTCTGCAAGTTGTTGCAATAACGAATC
Source organism: Leptoteleia sp. ZL-2020 (assembly GCA_022817305.1). Taxonomy (NCBI): domain Eukaryota; kingdom Metazoa; phylum Arthropoda; class Insecta; order Hymenoptera; family Scelionidae; genus Leptoteleia; species Leptoteleia sp. ZL-2020. The sequence continues at coordinate 80,509 of JABFPN010000034.1, read as the reverse complement.
CAATGCCACGAGAGTGCCGGTTCGACCAACTCCTGCACTGCAATGTACCAAAATCGGTCCTTTCTCCAGCGAGTAGGCCTCATTAACTCTTTTGATAAACCGCAATATTGCATGCGGGTGTTCCGGTGCGACAAAATCTTTCCATACCAGAAAGTGGTATTGAATAATATTTCGGGTCTCGCGTTCGCCCGTTCGCGTCATTTTCAGTTCGCGTACCATATAATTGGAATACGGCACCTCGCTTACATGCTCCACTGTAATGTCGCCAAAGTTTTTCGTCTCATTCTTGTCCGGCCAGTATTTTGCGCACTTCGTTTTTGAATACTCTTCAAGGTTCGTCAACATAAGAACGAGTTCCAAATGTTGCTCCCAAATCATTCGCCAATAATCGCAAACAGTATTTTCCATAGGTCCCTGCGCGCAGATAAACTTTTTCCGTTCCTTATAACCGAGCACAAAGTTTGCGTTAATGTAGTCGGAACCACAAATCCCGTCAATCTGTGCGAGTTTCACGCGTGTTTGATCGTAGCATTTAATGTCAGGATAACGATTTTTGTACAGGTTTTCCCGGGCTTCAGAGGCTCTGGTTGTACGGTCCGTAAACCTGATTCCATATAATAATAGTGATGTATTTTTTCTTCAGAAATATTTGCGTACATTTATTAATTTTATGTTAAAAATGTCAGTGACTATACTTTATACTCATAATTAGTAAAATATTAACATTGTACAATTATATTATAAAGTTAATATCATTGTGCATTATTTGGCAGATGTTATTACTGACATATATTTTATAAATAATACACATTTGAAACCCTTCATGCTAGTAAAATATATTATTTGTATGTATTCATAACTTATTATATCTGTTCTTATTCAAAATTAATTTACTCCCCTTAAAAATAAAATGTATTGGTAGCCCTGTGTGGTTCTCGAGACATTTCAAGGCCTTCAGATAACTTGAACAGTCTGTATATATATAATTGTATAAAAGTAATATAAAGAAATACTTACCTATCGGGCAAAAGTTCAAATTCATGTTGAAAGCCGTAATCGGAATCGCGATGTCGTTCGAAAAATGCTTGTAATAAGTCAGCCTTTAATATAGGTGGCATGTCAGGTGGAGTTGGAGTGACAAGTTGGTGTCCTCTACGTAAACTTCTGCATAAGTGTCTGCGTAAAGATAATACATGACTGCAATTAGTAGTTTTTTATCAATCTCACAGTAAACGGAACAACAACGCATAAACTTATAAACATTAAATTTTATTATTACCTAAAGCTATTCCTAAGAGTTATAGTTTCTTCCCCTCGTTGTTGAGATCGTTTGGTGTATTTGTGCAAAATGTACAAAGTGATAAAGAGGATGATTATGAGAATTATTCCAAATGTCACTTGTAAAATGACTGTAGATGTATAGGATTCTTCTACGCTCACGTTTACAGGATCCATGCCAGCAAATAAAGGATTAAAATAATTTGTATACCCAACAATGTATTGATCTTCTTTGACACCAAAAACTGAAATTAAGATTAAACATGTTTATTATTATAGCTGCATATTTTTATAAAATAACTTCATTAAAAACATGTTACATGGGAATTATAACTTTATACTCAATTTTGTGTAATAATTTTATACTGTAAACATTACTTTATACATTATACGCATTAAAATTGCATTTTACAAAATACGAATAATTTTTCCTTTAAAATTTATAGTTAATAATTGAATTCTTTAATTAAGTATTATAAACAATAAATGCAAAAAATAAATGTAAATATTTAACTCCATCTGTATCATAATATAGTAATAAAATATATCAAAAACTAAGCATACAATTTAATTATAATGTACAGTGTATTAATTAAATAATGTATACAGATGTCCTTAATTACAATTTATTTAATTATTATAAAAATACCACAAATACTAAAAATGTTTAATAATTGGCTCAATTTGTAAACATTTTCAAGTATAAATTGAGAAAGTAAAAAGATTACCTTAATTACATTGATAATTATAAATATTCTACACATTATAAAATAAATACAATTAATTTGAACTTACTACATTACTCTGATGAACGCATCTTATAACGAAATTTCAATTTAATATAAATCGAGTCGCTAATTTTCACTTATTTTATAAAAATATTCTAAATAATAATCTAGAAAGAAATTCACTTGATGTTTAATAATAATTCGTTTCAATTAAAGTTTCCAGATTAAATATTTTTAGACTACTAAGTCATATCAAGCATTCATTAATAACAAATTTAAAAGTTTATCAGTACTTAAGATACGTGAAAATATCAAAAGAAAAAAAAGACTTGCACAACAGACATAAAGGTGTTATCAGCAGATTATTGATGAGGCACTAAGTATATGTATTAAATTTTTTTTAAATGTCTGACGGTAATTTTTTGGCATTATAATATGCCAATAAAGATTTAAAATGGTCTAATTATATCCTCATGTAAAGATTTCAAATTGTCCAATTATGTATGTTTATTTACATTTCAAGTCACGAAAGAATAACAAACAGTGTTTTTATTTTATTTTCATTAGCACGCACAATCTCCCGCTCAACATGTAAACACACATTAAAATAGAATTCAAATTAACTTACCAATGAATTCGATAAATCCAGTATAGTTGGATCGTTCATCTAAAAACCCATCTTGAGGTAAGTTCGACATTTCGCCGGATGTATCGGATAATTTTGTGTCCTCTATAAGATTTCTTCTTCGTCTTATCGCAGTTGTTGTTTTATCCGTAAATTCAATAGATGGTTCTGTCGATGAATAGCTTTCAGTGGATGTAACAATATTTGATATTGTTGAACTTGAAATCATATTTGGTAAAGCAGTTGATGTAAAAGTTGAAGTTGTTGTACTTGTTGAGGTTGAACTAGGCGTAGTTGATGTTAAACTCAACGTTGTTTCACTCTAAAATATTCGGTTTGCTTAATTTTATTTTTTTACAAATATGGTATTTACATTTTGTTTTACACATTTTTTTCAATTTTTCTCGGTTAAACAAATTATGTTTTACAAATTATAAATGTGGTATTTACAAGTGTAATACAGTTACACTCAACGGTTTGTATTAAATTACAATATTAAATAAATGTCAAGTGGAAAATATATTCATCGTATATTTTATCTCAATATTCTATAATTCATAATTAATATGAATACTTAAAATATTTTATTATAATACAATAATTTTTGAGAAGAAATACGCAATTTAATTCAATTAATTAAAATAAATTATATATATACACGTATTAGATACTTGGATACTTTTCATTTTATAACTATTTTATGTATATATTTTATTACGAAAAGATGTATAAAAAATTAATAAAAGATGAATGGTTTTGTATTTAAAAACAGTTCCTTTTGAACTAGAAATAAAAATAAAATTAATTCTATTGCATAAAAATACCTGCGTAACTTCTTCGGGTACAAATCGCAAAATATTATTAATAGGCCTTGGTTTCAGGCCTGTGCATCGCAGACAGGAACCAGTGATATTGGTCGTCAATTCACCATCACCAAGAAAAATATCCGGAACTAAACGGGCACTATCAAACATCTCGGCTAAGTATGCACCACTCGATTGGATCTCGTGCACATAATTGTAAGTATACAATGGCATTTCTTTAGGTGGTGGTAACTGAGCCACTGAAGTTTGCGCTTCTAATTTAACCATAAATATTCGATAACAACATATAGGACCATTTCGTTCGGAAACTTCCAAACTTAATTTAAAAAAATGCTTTCCGTTGCTTTCAACTTTCTGCCATGAAAAATTAATATCATCTTTGTTTGGCATTGCCGGCGGTGTTTTACAATGCCCTACTGCCTCTTCTCCATGAGACATTGATCTTGTAATACTCATTATACGAACCTATCAACACATTTTGAGATTAACGTAAATGTCGAGTATTTTTTTGTTAGATAATTTACAAATACATCATTGCAATTTGATACTTCACAAAACTAACATTGTATCGTTGAAATATGAAAGTTAAATATTAATAATTTCCAATTAATTTTTTATTCCTTAAATATTAATAGCCATATAAATATACATGGATATTTACCGTATAATTTGTATTTGGCATAACATTTGGAATTTTGCTTCTATATTCATTTTCGTGAAAAGTCTTATTAATTACATTTAGATTTTCAAGTGCCAATTGTCTTGAATAGTCAATGTAAGTTGCTACACCATTTATTTTTGCACGATATTGCCAGATTTGTCCATTTGGATTCAATGGCGCAGCCCACGATAAGGCTATATAGTGGTTACCTGTGTCGATATCTACGCCACAAGTCACTGTAAAGTTTTGGGGCGAACTTGATACTAAAAAATTAAGAAATCAAGATTTAGAATAGAAATTTAATTTTTTTTTTTTTTTTTATCATAAACTCACTAAAATCTAATGATAAAAATAATTCGATTTTATACATATAATGATTGTAAAACAGTTAAAGGTTGCAATTCTTATAAAAATAATTAAAGAAAAAATGAGTTCTTTCGAAAAATAATAAATTTTATATAAAAATTATTGAAAATGTATTTTTAACTTATTTTATAATATATTTCGTGGTAATGGTATCATATTTTTCACAACAAATGCAAAAGGAAATATAACTTTTCGAAACTCTCGTATAACGTAAAATGATACTTAACGCAGTGTTGAGAAGATATTTTATCTTCATTTTCAGTTTGTGTGTATATTAATTTCCTTTTATCAATACCAACAGTTCCAGGAATAAAAATTTAATTTAACAACGTCCTTTTACAAATGCTTACCCCCATCCAATGTAGTACCATTATTTTCTTCGCTCCAATTTCCACAAGTTTTCGTATATTCGCTACACGCTGCAACCTTAAATTTGTAAGTAGTTGCAGGCTGAAGATAATCGAATAAGTATACGTTATTTAAATCTCTTTTAATAGACGGGACTGGGTACAGAAAAGCTTCTTTCGTCATTTGTTTATGATATACTACGAGATGATAATAATGAATGTATTCTGTAAGATGAGGTGGTGGTCGTGTCCATGCAATTGTTATAGAATGAGCTGTGCTTCCTTTTAACATTACTTTTGGAATGAAAATTGGATCTAAAAATAAAACATGTTTTATTTTTCAATTCAACAAAAAAAGATTATATTAATTTGAAGATTATAAATTGTTTTATCGGTTGAAAATTTTCAGTTTTAATTCAAAGCATAAAAAAATGATAAATATTATTTTTTATGATTCATACATGCACTGGAAAATAAAAGAAATAAAAAATATGAATAAACAATATTTAATTTGATGACATCCTTGTTAAAAAAATCTAGCTGGGATTCTACATAGAAATTTGGCACTGGAAATCAGATGGTTTCCTAGGTAGTTATAGGATTTTTCTAATTTCCTACAACTACCTAGAAACCTAAGTAAGAAACAAGTTGATTTCTGGTGCCAAATTCCTATGGAGGATCCCAGCTAATTTTTTTAACAGGGATACGAAGTATCAAATAGAAATATATATTTTTATAATTTTAATTACATTTATAGATAGTCTGAAGACTGAATACGTTAACATCTGTGAATAAACTTACAAATTCCAATGCCATAAAATACAAAGTGAAATATAGTTACCTTCGTCTAAAGTAGTGACCCATCCGGGATCGGTATAAAAATGGGATTGCCCTATGGAATTTTTTGCACTAATTCTTATTTGATAGGCCGTTGATTTCTCAAGTCCTTTCAAAACGTGGCTTACTTTATCCCCATCAATGTGTTCAGAAATTAACTGCCATCGTTCGGTATTATTTTTTAAAAAATAAATATAATACGTTTGAATCGGATCGTTCCATTCCTGAACTGTCCAGTTTAAGTAAATACTGTCGGTGCTTACTGGCTTTATGAAATCAAGAATGACCTGAGGTACGTCTAACACATACAATTGTGTTTGTGCTGATATTGGACCATTGTAGTCCATGGCAATACACGTGTACGTGCCATTGTCTTTGCGCGCTACACTATCAAATTCCAAATTCATAATGTAATATGTTTCATTAATTTGTTTAATAGCTGTACGATTTTTCAAGTAGCCTTGCGAGTCTGTATCATTTCCTTTTTTCCAAGCGAATTCATCGATGGGATAGCCATGTACATGGCATTTCAAAGATCCAGTTTGTGACATATTTATTCTGACACCTTCCTCTGCTATGATTCGTCCCGGTTCTAAAGAAATTCATTATTTTACAACATATAACTTTAACTACATTAAATAAATATTTATAACAAACGTCAATAATATTATTTAATCTTTCTTTTCTTCTTGATTTAATTCTTGAATAAATAATGATCTCCAATATAAAGAAATTAACAATAATTAAAGAAAAAAAAACATATTCACAAAGTTCTCTTGATTTTGATAGTTCTGAAAAACGAAACGTTTACATAATACAAAAAATTTTATTTTATTCTATTTTAAATAATTTATTTCACTTTTAATTAAAGATATCATTTTCTCAAATTGATGTATTATAATTATATCATATTTTATTTATGTATTATATATACTGTGTATTGCATTGCATGTAATTCGCAAAATTTAAATTTTAATGTATTAACAATTATATCATTAACTTATCTTATAATATATAAATTGTTTGATCGCCGAGTAGATTAAGCGTAGATAACTTTAACAATTAAATACCTGTATTTTGAATTGACTAATTAATATATTAATTTCACTTTTATATATTAATAACACTCAAACCTAATTAATTTTGACTTACAATTTAACAAAAAATAATTAATATTTTTTAAAGTGAACATTATTGCGCCTTTGTTTAAATCAACCGTAAAGCATATTAATGTCACTATTTAGGCTGAAAAATATTTTAGTTTTCGACACCGTTTATTTGCATCCAAATTCTTTGCCAAGACTTAAAATAATGTGCTTTAAGAAGGTTCTCTTATTATTTACCAAATTAAATGAATCGAAAGAGAAAGAGCAAAGGCTTTCAATTCATTTAAATTGGGAGGAAAAATTTTCTTCGTCTCACCATAGACTTTAATCTCGATAGTTTTCTCTTCGTTAATAACTCCATTCAGGGATTTGACATGACAGGTATAATTGCCACTGTCATTCCTGCTTGCATGATGAATATCAATCCTTCCCTTTAAATCTGACTCCTTAATAGTGGTGAGGTTGTTGCTATCACGACTCCACCAGATCTGACTCGGAACCCGGGTATTGCAAGTGAGAGACGGAGTACTTCCCGCCTCGATGCCACTTGCGTTTTGAGACACCAAAATGAACAAGCTTTCATCTTCGGGGATGTAAACTTGATTCCTATACAGTTCTATATCTACAAACAAACACACCACATTTATCTAACTAATATAAACTTATTCATACATATTAAGAAATTATCAAATATAATTCATTGTGGCAGCATTTTACCAGTGTAAATTTTAATATTATCAAGATTAATGTTTGTCAAGTGTCAGAAAATATATATATATAAAGATTGCAGTTGGTGTATTTTTCTTTTTATGTGTCAAGGTACGTCCCTAAAATGAAGTTGAATTTAAATTTTTTTTAATTTTGGTCGAAAATTTAAAATTAACAAATTGAAACTGTATTTCCCATAGATCTGCGTCTCCCGCCATGCAATTTCTAAACATCTAACTAAACTAATGTTTCTTGAGTCAGGATCGTAATTATAAAAAAAAAAATCCCCCGGGACTGTATTCAAAAGCATCACTGTACTTAGTTTTTGTATTCAAAAACACCTCCAGCAATATATATGTGTCCATGTGTGTAATATATATATATAGATATATATATATGCGCGCGCGCACACACACACACATACACATATATATATATATATATATATATATATATATATATATATATACACATATAAATAAAAATTTAAACTTGCAAATATTGCCAAAATGAGCGACACAACATCAACCTAGAGACTGAAACAAATGTAATGAAAAAAAGTGACCCAGCAAAAGTTCTTTTGTCCCATCCGCGGTATCTACAAAAGTTGACTTTTGCTCGAATACGTTATACGTGCGACAATAACATGAACCAAGTGTTACGAAAAGTCCGGACGTAACGGAAACGTAATTGCCATCGGCGAAATTGTTGTCGGGGACAAAGCCACCATTTACCGGGGATGTTGTTGCAGGCGGCTCGAGCGGCCAAGCACACTAACAGAAATGAAACGACACCGGGCGTCAGAGTCAGAGTCAGAGTCGTCGCGCTGCTACGAGGCATAGCGCCTTGGGCTGCGGTCACCGCTGGCTGATTATCCTTCCCCCGCCTTTCGTGAGCTTCGTTCGACTCGGCGTTTACTAAGCAACGAGGGTGGCTAAAAGGCGGCTGCAGCGTTATCGAAAGGGCTCGGGCATGCTCCGACTACTCGTTCCCACACCGCTTCCGATTAACCTGCCACGGCTCGCCACTTTTTCCGATCCGATTCCCCGCCGTCCGAGAACATTTATAACGCCAACCCGTTCGTCCCCGCACGGAGCGTTGCATATATGCGCGCGCTCGATCGGCTAGATGTCCTCCGCGGACCGACTGCTCGAGTAGGGAGTCCCTCGGATTCACTCGCTCCCGAGATACTTGAACGGGAGTTTGCCAACAGACGCCATGTTCCCGTACCAAAACCGGATCTATGATGTGATTGGTGTAACGCGTACCACTGCCAAAGCGCCCAAATTGAAATGGACTTCGCTCCATTTTCCCAATAAGTGAACAAAATTGTTTAATATTCATTAATAATGTATGAACGTACCCTAGAATATTAAGGTAACGTTAAAGTAATATTCCCAGAATGTTACGTAATGTTCTAGGTACGTACCACGTACGTTAAATACCCGGTAAATGAGAAATTATTCAAGATTAATTGAGTACACCAATCTTTATTGCCCTATCAGAACAAAAAGTTTTAAGAACGTTTTAAAAACGTACAAGGTTCTTAAAACGTTCTAGAAACGTTATTTAGTTTGTAAAACGTTTTAAAAACGTTCGAAACCTTCTGTTCTGATGGGGTGGATACTTATTATAATTTATTGAAAATTTTAGAAATATGAGTTGTATAGTTTATCCCTAATAGCAAGAAATATCCCTCAAAAATATTCCTATGTCCGCTACATAAATATGTATGATATATTCCTGGAATATTAATACACACAAATATCACCCAAGAATACCCCAGAAATATTCCTGCAGCCGGACATTAGAATATTTCCTCGATACATTCAGAATATTTTCAGAATGTACCAAAAATATTCTTTGCTATTAGGGATACTTTAAAAGTTATGTACTAAAAGTTGTAATTCGATTTGTATCATAAGAATACTTTGTTGTAGTTAGAAAGTAAAATATAATAACCCTCGTAACACAGAAGATATCTTAGGGATATATCAGATATCTTATAAAGATATCTATTCTTCAATAAAAAGATATTGAAGATCAGATTTCCCTGAAATATTTCAGACGTTATAATATCGTAGAAATATTAAAAAGATGTATAAAGATTAAAAAGATATATAAAGACGAAACCATGTATTACCAGAGAAATTATTCAAAATATAAAGATTAAAAATGCATGTTGTTAATTTATAATAAAAAATGTGTACTCAAATATGAACTTTAATCAATTATATTTAATTTTAATTAAAAACTTTTCAATGTTTACAGTAAATTTTACAAACGCATTTATAATAGATTTATACAAATTTTATAAAAAAAAAGCCAGATCCAATTATGTATGTATAAGTTATTTTTATTTAAATCTGTAATAAATAAAGTGACTAACATACCGTCTATTTAAAAACTGGTAATTATCAATTGTAATTGTTTTTTCATACATGCAGTGTTTATGCATATCTTGAGGTAAACAATTATGTTCGTAGCCACCAGAGCCCGACATAGTTTGAGGTTATAGTAATTTGTACGCGTATCTCGGAACGTAATTTTTCTTTCTTGTTTACATTGCAATGCGGGTTTGATGTTTGACCACATAAGTTAATGGCGTAAGGTGACACACTTTGTCGCCGCCAATCCCCATACAAAAAAAAAAGTTTGACCACATAACCTTGAAAATGTCACATCACTTTCGGCAAGATTTCCATGCTTCTTTTGCAATGTAATAGAGATCAAAATTTTTGCATTTATTTTTAGTTGTCATTTACAAATAGATGGGTAACAAGGTGTTTTTTTTTTTTTTGAAAAGACAGAAGTCGCTTGTTTTCGACTTCTTTTCACAATATTTTAGCATTATTTTGTTTATACTTTCTCGATTATTTGTTTTTGAATTACCGTGTTCAAAAAAAATTATATTATGATACAAAAACTGTGAAATATAATGTGAATTATTTTTGTAGTGCAATGAATACGGTTTTTTGCTTTACTATCAATTATTAATTATTCAAAACCTTAATTCCAAAGATAGAATATCTTTTTAATTACATTACATAATTTAATATACCACAGTAATTATTTCATTAATTATAATATAGTGCAATTATAAAAATTTGAGCAACTAAATTAATTTAAATTATTTTAATGTGATTCAGTAATAAAATGCCAAAAAAATATTGCTATTCAATGTCATTTATATTTACAGTAAATAATAATTCAAAACTATTTTTGTTTTTAATAAACACTCATAATAAAAATTTGTCAAATAGTTCAATTAAACTCTTCATATATATAATATCTATAAATATAAATGATGCAGATTTTGAGGACTTTATTATCTATTCATGATACATTCCAGGAGAAACATTTGAGGGAAACCCTAAAAAATCATTGGTGAATTATCAGAATGGCAGATATAAATTACCCACAAGGGTGTACACCTGTTGTTATTGAAGGTTTGAAAACTGATGAACTCATCAGGTGTCTTAAGGTAATTACATAAAGCAAGAAGATAAACTGTTTTTTAAATTAAATAAAAAAAAACAATACCTTCAGTTTTCTAGAAATATGCAATGTTTTTTCATTGTTATAAATATTATATCGTTTATTCTTTTATACTTTTATTTTTATCCATATTTACCAAACATTTCTTTTATACAGACACTTGCTTGTACCCTTCAAGCTATGGGCCAAGATGAAAGCATGTACCAACAGTACATTCCATTAGCTCTTCATTTAGCAGAGGATCACTTCCTATCACACAAAAGCAAAGATGTCCAGCTACTCATTGCATGTTGCATTACTGATGTACTAAGAGTTTTTGCTCCAGAAGCTCCTTATAAAGATGCTGATCAAGTAATTATCTAATTATATATTTTTAAAATTTAATCTAAAATATAGACTTTAAAAATACTAAACTTATTTCTTAAAAATTATCAATGAATCTTTAACAAATTGAATTGAATTTATTTTTTTTTGTCTCAAGTACAATATTCAGGACTGATATTTGAGGATGTGAGAAAAAATATCATGAAAAGAAAGTACTGTAAACATTCACACATTTTATTTTCCAACGCGGAAGAACAACTGCAATATGCAATTTCATTGTCTTAAATCATGTGGAAACGAAATAGGTGAAAAAGACATGTGTGAAAGTCAAGTGTATTGGGAATCCTAGACAGAAAAAAATTTTTTTTTTCACAACAAAGTGTTTTCAAACATATATTGTTTAATAATGAAAGTAATTTTATGTATTATAATATTACTAAAATAATTACTCATTAATATACATATAAAAATGTTTAAGTTTTTTAAATTGGAAATTATTAAATCTTAAACATTGGTGCTGTGTATATAAAAATTTTTGGCGATTATATGATACATTGTTACTAGAGATGTTTATTTTTCTATTGTTAATTACAATAGATAACATTAAAATAGCCAATAAATAAGAAAGCAAAAAAAATACAATTGTTTCAGGTGAAAAAAATATTTTTATTTTTAATAAGGCAGTTATCAGGATTAAAAGATCCAAAAGATCCAGCTTTTAAGCGATATTTTTACCTTCTGGAAAATTTGGCTTACGTGAAGTCGTTTAACATGTGCTTTGAATTAGAGGATCATCAAGAAATATTCTGTACACTTTTTTCATTCATGTTCAATTTAATTAAGTAATTATATTATAATGTAATAAAAATTAATTTTATAGTGTAACACAATATTCCCTTTACACCTTTTATTAAACTATTAAAATTTACTTAATTGTAAAGTAATTGTATTTTTTTAGTTATGTTGATTCGGACAAAGTGAAATCCTGTATGTTAGATGTTCTATGTCCATTAATTACTGAATCAGACAATGTTAGCAATGAATTATTAGATATTATTCTAATGAATATTGTAAGACCAAATAAGTCGCAAAAGAAAAATGCCTATGTTCTTGCAAGAGACCTTATTATCAAATGCAATTACACTTTGGAACCATACATCCGAGACGTAAGTTTACATTTCAATTATATTTAACAAATTATTAACAACTACAATTATTGATAAGTATTAGTAAAATTTATGAAACGTAAATCTGCTTTGTAATAAAATAAATGTAATATATAATATTATAAAATGTTGCAGTTCTTTGATCAAGTTCTGGTTTTTGGAAAAAAAGAAGGGCCATTGCAAATATATGCTAAGGCTTATGATTTGATTTACGAATTAAATCACATCTGTCTAACTGTATTAGTATTTGTACTGCCAGAACTTGAGAACAAATTAAAGTCAGAACAAGAAAATGAACGATTACATGCAGTAGCCCTGTTAGGACGTATGTTCTCCGAAGAATATTCACTGCTTGCAATTAAACATAAACGTCTTTGGAAGGCTTTTCTCGGTCGATTCAATGACATTAATGTTGGAATTCGAATTAAATGTGTACAATATTCCAAGGATATTTTGCTTAACCATCCAGAGTTACAAGAGGATATTACTAAAGCTGTAAATGTGCGTCAATATGATCCAGATGAAAATGTTAGATGTGAAGTCGTTATGGTCCTTCTTGCAACTGCTAGAAAGAAGTTTGAAATGTGGCCTGAGAATGAAGATCTACTAGCATTAATCAAAGAAAGCACATTCGATAAAAAGGTAAGAATCTAAGTCTAATTTAAATTTTAAATATTTTAATATATATCTCATAATAAAACCACCATTATAAATAATTTAGTAGATTTGCTGATAAAGTTTTAAACATTTTTTTTGCAAACTGTTTCTTATTATGTTATTTTTATAATAAAAATTTATTATTTTCATACAATAAATACTTTATTTGTAGTTCAAAATAAGAAAAGAAGCTATGACAGGACTGGCGATGATTTATAGAGATTATGTTAGTGATTCCGACGCTCCAGCAACAAAAAAAATGAACAGTTGGATTAAGGACAAAATACTCCGTGGTTATTATACGGCGAGTATGGAAGACAGGCTGCTCGTTGAAAGACTGTTAAACACTTATCTAGTGCCTTACAATTTGCCGGCCGAAGAGCGAATGAAAAAGCTTTATCACTTGTTTGGAACTATCGACGATTATGCTTCCAAAGCGTTTGTTGAATTGCAGAAACATCAGTTAGGGTATGTATTTGATTATTTTTCTTTTTTCTGTTAATTCAATAGATACATTTGCATAAATCCGCTGCTTAACGGTTCTACATTAAAACTATGCAAAAAAATGTAATCACAAAATTATAATAACTAATATTCATTTAACTACTTGAAATAAAAAAACATTTAATTCTAACATTAAAAATTAATTATTTAAGTGAAAATGTCATTTATTATTTCAAACTTACTGCACTATTATATCTTCCAATTTTTTTAACTAAAATTTTTATGCTTATGTATATTTATTATTTATGTATTTATTTAAATTTCAGAGTTCGTAAAGCCGTAACGGAATGGTTGAACATTACAAAAAGATCAAATGCTGGGCCAGAATTAACTGCAAAGATTCAACAAATATCACGGTTGTTACCCGATCCAATGAAGGTACAACAATTTCTTGAGCAGTTTGGAATGAAGATGAAGCAAGACCATGCGCTTTTGGAAGATATGGAAACGATTGTAAAACCAACTGTCTCTTGTAAAGAATGCGCGGACACAATCGATGGTGTATTGAAAAAATTGGATGCTCCAGTTATGACCAACCATTTATATAATACAATTGAAATGCTTCTTCAGAGAGCCAGCTCTGTTATCATAGATGAAGAGACTATTAAAGTAAAATAATTATATATTTATAACATTTCATACAGTACCTAACCGCATGAAATCATAGAATCAAAAAAATGAAAAATTTTATTTTTCTTTATTCCAACAGATCCTGATTGGTTATGTAACAGATTGCTTAAATGGCGGAGATGTTATTGAAGAGATTGGATTGAATCCAAACAATGCTGGAGAAAAGGGATTGAGACTTCTCGTGGTAATTACAATTTTTCATACAATTGCAATGGACACAAGTTGCTAAGTTATTGAAAACCAAGACCTCTTTTACAGACTCTGTCACTTGTTTTTGGCCCTCACTTCCTACATCATGATATCCTAATAAAACTCGTAAATATGCTACAATTTGACGATGAAATGGTGGCGCCACTGGTGCTATCAATATTTACTTTCCTTGGAGACTATAAAGCACTCTATGAAGTCGCACCAGAAATTGTAAAAATCCTAGCACCAATATGCAAAAATTTTGCAAAAACTGGCACGCCAAAACAGGCTAAACAAGCTATAAGATGTTTGTTTGTCAATATGACAAATATCCACGAATCCATATTCCCCGAAATCATTGAGAGGATTAAACATTCACTAACACCGACGTCTGAACGTTATCGTACAGCTATCATTGCTCTGGGACACATTGCGAATAACCTGCCTGATAAATACGAAATGCAGATTAAAAATATGGTCTTCAAGAAAGTAAGATATCATTTTAATAATAAGTAGAATAAGAATTAAGGTACGTAGAAAATATTATAATTATGTTGCTACCCGGACAATAGCAACGTAGCTTTTCAGCTGGAAAAAACCTAGTAATGAGTAATTAATGCGATTTTCAAAAATTGTCAAGTACCACACACTCATTCCTGTTAAAAATTGCTTATTTAGACCCCATATTGTATTTATTATCATCAATTTATTTTAATATTTAAATTATATTTAATTTAATAGTTATATTTATTATTATAATACTTATAATAATAATATTATTTGATTATTATCAAGTTACTTTAAAATTTGTAAAATAAATATTTTTTCAATCGCATCTAGGTTATCAAAAAATTGTTTCAAAAAGATTGCAGTGAATCGCGAAATGATATGATCAAGAGTGATTGGTGTCGAGAAGATGAATTGCCCGAAAAAACGCGGTGTCGTTTGGAAGGTTTGAAATGTATGGTAAGGTTGATTATTGGATTGAAAATGGACGTATCTTCCGTTGAAAAAACTTTCAAAATGCTCAATGAAATTGTCGTGAAAAAAGGTGATCTTTTGCAGCAGTGCAAGTTAAGCAAAGCTGAAATGAGTTGGTTACGACTTCAGGCTGGTTGCTCAATGCTTAAGATTTGTAAAGAAAAGGATGTTGGCAATCAATGCAATGCCGAACAATTTTACAATTTATCACTACTTATGGTGGCAAGTATTCATTACATTTTCTGTTTTTACTCATTCATTCATAAATCTTAGCAATAAATGTACATATTGTTTGCTAGACTTTGAATATAGTTCTAAAAAAAACATTTAAATTTATTTATTATAATTTTATATTTATATAATTAAAAATAATTACTGGAATCTTTTTATTAGAAAGATTTTTATTGAGAATAACATCTTTTAGGACGAAGTACCACAAGTAAGGGAAGCTTTCGGGCAAAAGTTATATAAAGGACTTGTTAGGGGTTATCCAAAAAAGTGTTTGCCACTAGATTTTTTGGGATATTGTGCGCTGGCTGGCAAAGAACAAGACAAAGAACTAAAAGAATTCTTTAAAAATGTTATACATGTTGTTATTAACAAACGTAAGGATCGTGTAAAGATGTTGTCATGTGTCGTTGAGCGTGCTACACTCTATGGTAAAATAATTATTGAGATTTCGTATTCATGCACGTGTATTCTATTTGTCGTTTGAATTATGTTTCAAGTTATTAATTGTATTGAATATTCTACTGCAGATCATCTGCCTTATATTCTGGCAGATTACGCGTTAGTTTTTGTGGTACCAATACTCGCTCATGATCCAAAATTCACAAATTCCATGGATGTTGAGCAACTCAAGGTGATTCGGCAATGTTTGCAGTTTTTCCTTGAACCACTTATAGCGAAAAACGAGTACTATGGATATGATTTTTACATAAGCCTCGTGGAAAAAATGAAGAATAGCAAAGACGCTCTCAAGCCTGAAGACGAAAACATGAATTGTGTATGTACAATAATTATTAATGATTATGAAATTAAATCGGTTTAATTATTATTATTATTTTGCTCGTTTGTTATAACATTGAAAAAATAAGAACTGATTATTACATTTGCAGAAATTATGGGCAGTCTGTGATCTTGCGATGAACGTTATTTATTCGAAAATTAAAAAGTTCGACATGAAAGAGTTTTCGTGCAAAGCGCTTATTCCTACCATGTGTTTCGAGCATGCAGATGATTTGAGAATGAATAAGAAAAACTATTTGCCCATTAAAATGCAAATTTCAATGTGCGACACTGGAAAGGGTAAAGAAATGTACAGTACTAACACTTCTGAACAATCTCGTAGAGCGAAGAGAAAACAGAAGGAAGTTGGTATCGGACTCAATGAAACTGATGCTAGGGTTAGTATCAATTATTGAATTTTTAACCGATTATTCAATATCATTTTGTAATAACTAATAATTCGTTATACACGTAATATATCATCTATATAATCTTACGTAAATCATATTGAAACATATTGAAAAAGTAATAAAAAATTTGCGATCAGTATATTACTTTATTATTAACTTCATAATGCAATTATTTTGATTTATTTCTGTACATTTTTCAGATTGAAGAACCACCATCCAAGCGGGCATTATGAGAATCTGACAAAACTAATAAATAATTGTGTGTTAGAATAGTGAATGAATTATTTTTTGTTATTTTTCTATTACGAACAGAAATATCGTTTGTATTCTTATTTTGGCTATTTATGAATTGTACATTAGGTTTATAATTAGTTTTTCAAAAGGTTAAATATATTTTTGAATCTTATATTGTTTAAGACAAACCATACGAGTTTTAATTTTCTTTGTTTCATTTTAAATGGAAATTTTACTATCATCATTCCCTTAATTCCTTTCCTGCAAAATTTTACAATAATTTTAATTTACTGGTTTTAACTCTCACTTTCGTCGGGACGCAATTACGCAAATGTTTAGTGCATGTATATTTTCATTGGTTTTTTCTATTCGGTTGTTGCCTTGTAAACCAATATTAAAGTGTATACAATTATTAGTATAAATTAAGCAAATTTAAATTTCCCGCCATCGATAATCAGTTGTTATTGGTGTAGCAGTGAACCGGATGTAGCGTTTCAATAACGAAACGAACGGAACATTCCCGATAAAAGTGAGGGATTGTAGACGTCTATAGACCCTGCGTATCAGTTGAACAACAATATTGTTTGGAAGCAGATAAGTTGTTGAAACAAATAAAATCTTTTTTCATTATTATGAAATTACACGAGTTTCCGGAATTGATTCCGAAATCATGCGCTCCCATCTGTCAGTGTTCCGCAAACCAATTTCAAGTACAGGTCATACACTGCACTTTTACCGACATTACCGACGGAGAAGCAAAGTGAAGAGAAGCGAATATCGTGATTCCGATCCAAAGTGAAGTAAAGTTCGTAACTCCGTTTGTGGTTTGACGCAGCCCAGTGACACGGCCTATATTAGACATATTCTTATTTTCCACGATTTGTCGAAATCGGTCGGTTATCGTGCAGCGCCTCTGTCGGAATCCGAAGGAATTAGGTTATACTTTCTTTGTCTAACTGCAGGTATTTCTTTGATTCTTTGTTTATAACATGTAGCCCGAAGGTCACGTGACGTTAGAATTTCGGTCGGATAGCCATCAGCGCCTTCAGCGGCAACGGAAAATAAGAATTAAACTTATACAATAGAACATATAGGCCGTGTCACTGGGCTGGTTTGACGTTCGGTTTACATTTGATGTGATTTCCGTTAAATTTAAACTTAATCATTTAAACTTTTCTTGCAATTTAATGAAAAAAAAAACTGGATTAATTGCAGATTAATTAGTTATTAGTTATTAGAATATACGCATATTTTGTAAGTATATTTTTAAACGTAGTATCTACTATACAAGTCAATGAACATGTCTAGTAAATTATTATTAATTTAGAATATTGTATGAATAGCATTAAAAAAATACTGAAATTATTATTCTAAAGTGTAATAAAATGCGTCCTATTCGTGTAAAATATATTGGTTTTAATAGTAAGTTTATTTTTGTTTAGCTTTTTCTTTGTGTGCTGGAATGAAGCAAGTTATTTACTAACAATGTAGATCAAATTTTTTATACTGCCATCCCAGGAATAAACAATTTAATTTAAAAAAAATTTAATAACAATTGTTTATAACTTTTATAATATATATATATATATATAGAAAGAATCCATTAAAATTAAGTATATTTAATATTAGGCAATGTAGTAACTTGGATACTTAACCATTTTGAAGATATGTAGTGTAAATATTACTAATTTTCAATGAAAAGTAGTAAAACTTCAATAAAAAGATCTTAGTGTTGATTTCATCGTACAAAATTATTTATATAATAACTGTCTTTATACTGATAAAGTTTTTTCATTATCATTTAAACAGAAGAAACATGCCAAAAGACAATATAAGCAAGTTGAAACGAGATTTAAAATTGTGGTACATCAAAGAATTAGAGGCTATACGCTTAAAGGAAAAAAGTCTAGATGATAATGTCAATCTATCTGATGCGACTTATACGAATCAAAGCAGCATCTCAACAATTTTATTTGATGAAAGTGCAAAAAAGGATGATACATGTAATGTAAGTAACAGTATAAATAGTCGCAAATTGAACTATGATGGTTCCAATAAAAATATTCAAAAACTTTATGATTGGGTAATAATGCTGAATGATGTTGGTGATTTGATCGTCAAAGGAAAATCTGAAAGGTACTAAATTAATTTCTTTCAATTTTTGTCATTCTTTTATATTAAGCTAAAATTATTAATAGCTAATGTATGATTTAAAATAATTTATAGAGGAGAAATATGTAAAAGTAAACCGATTGTTAAAAGATTGACTTTTAAAATGGTGCAATCAGTGTATGGACGTGTGTATCAATTGGATGGCAATTTAGTTGATAGAAGGCAAGGTATTGTTGTTTTAAAATATAAACAAATATTTATTCTGCAAAATAAAAAGTTATTTTAAAATAATACTAGAATATTAAAATGCTGGAAAAGTGATCATTGGTATTGGTAATGGTTTTTTAATAGATAATAAAAATTTCAATTGGATTATATTTAATAATAACATTGTATATTTGAAATATATGTGAAAATGTTTCAGCATTTTTCAGCAACTTACAGCATTCTTTTCCACAAGGGGTTTTTTTTTGGATTTAAAAGATTATTATATTATTTTGATTATAAATTCATTAAATGTAATAATTACTGTTATGTTAAAAGTACTTAATTATTTACTAAAATGCATTTTATTTTAAAAATATTAATATTTTTACAGAACTGCCCCAGTATATACGAGATAAATTTATGAATGGGTTTCCTGATGATTGGCAAAATATTGAACAACAGTGGTACCAGTATAAGGGTGTAAGAGATAAAAGTACTTTTCAGTGGCACAGTTCCACTAATAATGACGACTTTACTTCAGAGAAAGTCTCTTGCATTGAAAATCATACAGAACCAGATTCATCTGCATGTTCAACATTATATGTTACTCACAAAACAGATGAAAAAGTTAATACTGTGCAAGAAAATACATTTAGCAATAAGTTACCTATAATTGTACCTAACAATGCTGCACATAAGGAACCTTCTGATAATCTTTCCAACATGAATAAATCAGAGAAAAATCATCAAAGTAAGATAGGACATAAATTAATAGAATATTTGGGAGAAGAAAAAGTGTTGGAGATTATACAGAATTTGGTTAATGGAAATAGAAGTGAGGAATATATTTGTGTTGTACAAGAGTTGCTGAAATGTATAGATTACTTGGTTTCATACAACAGTTCACAAGACACAAAAAACTCAGATCATTGGTTAGTTTTAATTAAGAAGAAATCTAATTCTGGTGAATTACAACCAAATAAACCAGTCCAAAAATCCGAGAAAGATGACGATGATGTCTTTGGAGTACCAACAATTCCATCCAATATATTAACGAAACTCCCAAAAAATCGAAAGTATCCAAAGAGACTTTCCAAATCAAATAATTCAAAAAGCAAAAGCTCATCAATTGATTCATCAATTTATAATAACTATAATACATGTAACATTTCTAATTCCTCAGCAAAATTCAAGCCGAGATCAGATCTTGATCAAAAAGTAAAGAATAAAATTTCAAACGACTCAGGATGTATTGGTTTAGTTGACAGTGATTGCAGTTCAATGAGTAATAAACAAAAATTTAATGATACAAAAATGGAAAATCAATATCGTCGCAAATATAATTCTGACAAAGAGGATTTGAAAGAACAAGAATTAATAGTACCAAGAAAAATGTATAAAAAGGAAAATGTACAAAAGCAAAAGCCAGCTATCCTAAAAATCGAGAATGTTAATGTTGATTTAAAGTCACTGCAATCTAATGAAAGTTCTATCAATGATGCAAATTATCCGGAATATTTAAATGAAAATAATGAAACATCCTTTAAAAAAAAAGATGTTAAAAAGAAAAGAAAAAATGAAAATAGTACTATTATAAGTAAAAGTAATGCTCATGATTCAGACATTGTCCCAAAAATATTAAGAGCTTGGTCTCTTAATCTGTTACGCGATAATGAGAGCAGTAAAAGTAAATGCAATTTAGTATTGAGAGGAACATTATACAAGTTAGTATATTAAATATAAATTTACTATTCAACTGTAGAATGAAACGCTTTTAAAATTGAACACATAAAAGCCCTGTTTTTTTTGAGCACATAAAAAACAAAAACAAAGTTGTTCACATTTTGTATTTTGAAAACGTTTTATTCTTCAGCATCATAAATTTACTTAAAATTTGAAGATGTTTTATTATTGGAATAAAAATAGAGAAATCATTCTTTCTTAGCGAAGTGCATTTTCCTTTAAAGTAAATAATTAAAATATAATAACAAATTAATTAAAAAAGTACATATATTTTAGTGAGACTGGAAAGAAATTAATGAATAATTATCAAACAAACCCGATAGTTAAAAGAATATCAAGTAATTTGGTTAAAACGTCGGATAATGAATATTTCAAATTAGAAGAGCAGTCGGAACAAATGGATGGTAAAAATATTCTTTATGTGCTTTTATTATTATCATTTTTTGCAGAAAAACTACCAGTTTTCATCATCATAGTTTTTTTTTTATAAAATTCATTACACTTATAACGTATATTGAGTATTAATTTAATTATTATAACTATATTTGTTTGAAATTGAATTTTGCAAACTGATAATAAATTTAATTTTACTTAGTTATTACTCTTGTGTAGGTCACAAAAAAAATTTTCTAGTATTTAATAATTTCATTTTTTTTGTCAGTGCCACTTATTTTGAAACTGGATTGTTCTGGACAATGTCCGATAGATATACAACAATTCTGCAATCGCTGGAAATTAATTATTGATAGTAAGTTAAACAATTTTATTTTATCAACTGTTTAATGCACTGTTTAAAAAGAAATATAAAAATATGTACGAAAAAAAAGTATTAAAACTGCTATTAAAAAGATAAATTCACGCTTTTTTTTAGTATTAGTAAAACATTCTTTTAAACAATAATGTAAAAGTATTTTTACACTGAGCAAAATTGTATACTTTAGGTTTATACAAGTAATAAATGAATATGTATACATTCAAAAGGAAAAGTATAGAAGGAATACATAAGCATAAGTTGGGTATCATTCAATGTCATTTATCTGTAATCCTAAATTTTTAGTCCAAATTGGAAAACGTAGCATTTGAAATATAAACACTTTATTATTTAATAATCGTTATAATTTCATACTAATTTTCTTTAGGTGAACAGAATTCCATAAGTGGAAGTAAAACAAATGCTTCCATAAATAGGAGTAGGACACCTTCCAGGACGAAATATTCACGTAAGTATTCAAAAAGACCTTCGCCTTTGGCTTGGATTACCAACTTAAATCCACTTTTTTCCTCATCGAGTAATATACTATTACCTGTGTTACTTTCAAATCATTTATTACTTTTGAAAATATTTAAGTTACAATTTAAAATAAATACGATGATTTAGGTCGAAATGAATCTGCAATATTTGACGATGAAGTAGAAAGTTCTAAGAGAATACACTTATCTGCAAATATGAAACGTAAGACAAATATTTTTAATTATTTAATGTATTGAAAAAACAATTAAAATATTATAAACATATACTCTTATCATCAATTATATTTAGCTAAGGTAAAATATTAGCTTTTGAATTTCAAATAGATAAATATACTTTAAATTTTTTAAAGAATCAATTTTAATTTACTCATATTAGTAGTCAATTTCATCTTAAGCTTAGTATATATTTGGCTTAATGATCTGAATATGCAAAGATAATCGTTTGATATAAGTATTTAAAATTAGTGAAGAAATATTTTTGCATTTTAGCCACCAAAAATGATACGTCAAAAAGGGTAAATGTAAAAAAAGTAAGTTTATATTTGTATATTAAAAGTTATGACGCAGTTTAAAGTAATATGAACTTTCATATTTCTTATCTTTTTAGATGGATTCTAGTGCTACCTTTGTCGCACCAACACAAGAAATGAGGTTTCTATAAAAATTTCTATACTGTCTGAAGAATTCATATTTTGTTATAAAATATAATATAAATTGATTTTCTAGTATTATTGCAACTAAACGCTCCATTTAGAGTAGAACAACAATTCCATTTTATAATTATTATTTAAATTTAGTATTCAATAAGACGTTATTTTCTAACATTATAATTAGTTTTTATCAATTTTCTATGTTAGGATAACAAAAAGTGCAAAAATCGCAAATACCTATAACAGGGAAGCATCGTGCGTGGATCGACTCATATTCACAGATTACTCATCAGAACAACAACCATAAAATCAGCTGTATTAAATAAATGTTTATCTATGAACTTTGTTTATCTTTAAATCTTTACTTTTCTATTATTATATTTTTTTTTATTATTTTATACATTTAATATTATATATTTAATATATAAAATATAAAATTAATATATATTTATAATTTTGTTCTATTTTTTTTTAAATTAATTAATTTATTATATATATATATATATATATATTATTCTATACTATACAGTCGACTTCCACACATTTGCTGTTTTCGGGACCGGAAACATTCACACATTTTCTGTTCCGGTGAAGAAACTGATTGGTTGAAATAAAAGGTTGGCAGAAACTGATTGGCAGTTACAATCCGTAAACAGCAAATGTGTGAAAGAAAAAGCAGAAAATGTGTGGAAGAAAAAATAAGTGAATGGCAAATGTGTGGAAGTCGACTGTATATGTATATATACATAGAAATATAGAATTAAATAAAAATAATTAAATTAGAAAAAATAAATTAATAAAATATAAAAAATATTAAATAAAAACGTAATCCATATATTTTTTATTTCTATTTACATATATATATTTATTTAGTTATATGAAAGTCATTTTTTATTATTCTAAAAGAAATACAGTAGAATGCTAAACAAGTATAAATTTTCGCTCTTTCGGTTAGTTCGAAGGTCACGATTTTAGATGGCGATGAAGTCAGCTTAAAAAGGTTGACTCATTGACATCATGGAATTCTGTACTGTTCTGTACTTCTTAGAAGAGAAAAAAAGTTGTTTACAGCTTATAAACAAACCATCTTCTTAACCTAGCAGTTAAACATAAATTATAATGTCGTCTGTTAAACAGTATTCGCGATGGACGAAGGAAGATAAAATAAAATTATTACACGGTTTAAGACTGTACGGATACCGTGATATTCGAAATATAGCTAAATTAATACCCAATAAAAGTCCTGGTGCTATAAGAACAATGATTTATAAATATACAGTTCTTGCTAAAGAAACTAATAAAACAAGAAATCCTTTGGACGAATGGATGAATTTTAGTGCCTTTAGGGATGATGATTCGGTCGTAACTGAAGCATTATTGTACATTATGTTGTATGAAGATCAACCTTTACCAAGTGAAACTGATGGTATAGATATTAGGTAATAAGTTTTAATTTTCATATAATACTTATAATTAGTTAGTTCTTCGATACAAGGGGAGAGAAGACTTTTATCTAACTTTGATCTGAATTTGATTTGATCTAGAAATGTAATTCCACTCCTGGTCATATACTTGCAAACATTGATATTTTTTTAACTTTGATCTTAAGCTAGAAAAATGTGTCAGTTTGTTGACAATTATTGTTTGAAAGCTGATAATGATTGTCAATATGCTGATACTTTTTCAAGTATTGACAAGTTTACAAATAATGTCAGTAGTTTTTATTAATCTTTCCTTTCAATCTACAAAATTCTTTAAAATTGAAGCAATTTCTTTTAATTTATATTGTTATTTGTTAACTAATGCCCTCATTTTTCTTTCTCTCTACAGGGCTATTTATGAAATGTTATACTATGCATCTGCTAATCTACCATTGCCCAATCTTTCTCAAAAAAACATTGAAGCTTTAAGTAATCTACACGAAGTTTTGAAATTAAAAATAAGTCCAACAACAGAAGGAGAAGTTTTAGAATTTTTAAATTCAATAAATGAACCCGCTGAAAATACTCCTAAAAAGGTTTATACAAGAAAAAAGGTAACATGTTGAAAATTTAAAAATACATTTTTTTTATTTAATGTCTTATAGATAAAAGAGAAAATAACTATAAATTAACTTACTATATTTTATTATGTTAATTTTGTATAATTATAAATTTTGTAATTAAAGTTCTATTATTTCAGGTATAGAAAATGATATTTTTAGTTTTAAAGAAGTATTAATAAAATAATGACTATGATTAGTAGGTATTATTTTTTTTAAATCTCCATTTTTTTGTAAAATAATATATTAAACTAAAAATAAATTATTTTATTAAAAAAAAAGTTGTTTTTATCAATCTATAACCTTTTCCTCCAACAGATGTTTAAATGTATATAATCTACTGTTAATTTAGTATAAAAATATGGGAACTGAAATGAACCATAATTGATATTTAATTTAAAAATGATTGAACTACTAGATTTTTAAAGACCTTCCAGGTGCTTTACCTCTGTACTTATTACTGAAAATAACAACTGAATCATTACTGCATCGTGTGATTTACTATTCATAAAAAAATATTTGTGCAGTTTGCAGCAAGAAATTCCATACAAGTAATTTCATCTCTTGATTATAATGAATGTCTAACCAACAACTGAAAATATTGTTGGTATTAGAATACTTCAAGTATTTGAAAATATTTTAAAAATGTGTAATAATTCACGATATTAAAAATACAAAAAGGTTTTTAATTTAAGATTAATACTTTTAATAAATTTAACAATTTTATTTTCTCAAATAAGCAGAAAAATACATTTACTATTTTTCATTTTATTTAATTCTATTTTAAATTAAAAAAATTAACATTTTTTTTCAGATTTATCACTCCATATTATTCACAAACATGAAACATGACTTTTGAAATAACTTAGATCTTCAAAATATAATGATTAGCATGGGTTCTATATTCCTAAAATGTAGCACGAAAATGAAGCATGGTTCGATCTGTGTTACACTTCAGAATAAGATCCTAGAACTTATTTTAGACTTTTACAATAATTTTAATAACAAAATATTTCATATACACCAAATAATACAGTATGATTGCTTTAATATTCAACAAATACTTAATAAATTTCTTATAACACTTCAGTTGTTAAGGAATGACAATGAATATAAATTATGACAGCTATAAATAATTTGATGTTTAATATTTTTCATAACAAGATAACATAAGGACAAATATTATTTTCTTATAACCAGACTTAATATTAATTCAAATTGTATTTCATATTAGCTTATATATACATATAAGCAAATAGCTTTTTTATTCTAATAATTAAAAAAATAATATTAAACTAATAAATAAAAAAGTAAATTTATAAATCATTTATAAATTAGTAATAATACAATTCTATAAAATGGAATAATATTTTTCCCATGGACAACAGTTAAGTCATAATAAAGAGAATTTCAATTTTTTAATTAAAATTGTCAACTCATTTAGAACAATTGAATTATATTGAAAACTTAAATTTTGAAAAGTTTCCATTTATAAAATATTTTTACACATATTTATTACAAAAAATTACTTTTCTTTCTGGATTTGAATCAAACAAATATTTATCCTTACATTAATAAATACAAACAAGTTATCATTTAATAGCCATCATATTCTAAATGTTATATATGTTTTTGTGCAGTTTTATTTCAATGTTAATATAACATTAGTTAAATAACATTTGCTGAACTTTAACAATACACATATATTTATTCTTATATTATAATAAAATACTGTAATAGTTTTCAAAACACGACTATGTTGATCGCTCGTAATATTAATACCATACAAATATTATAATAAAAGGGAAACATATGTAAAATATATATAAAATTGAATAAAAGTTCAACAAGTATGCCATTTTTTATGAATTGAGTATTGGTCGACATTACTGAAAAATTGTCTTAAAGTAATAATACATTCAAATCATGATAACGGAGAATGCATTATAAATATAATAAAATTCATTTTATTAAAAAAAAATTTGATTGATGATAAAAAAGTTACTATCTAAAATTGGATGGGGCTATTGACGAGTCATCTTAACTTTTCAATATTTCCCATGCATCGTCTTCTAGTTTAGAATTTATATTACTTTCAGTATCTCCATCAAAATTAATAAGGGATTGCTCTTTCGTTTTCTTTTCCTTTTGTCGCATACTAGACTTGATTTCGGATTTAGACTCTCCATATCGCTTTTGAGTCGATTCATTGTTATAACCAGAATATTTTGTTGCATTAAAATCTCCCCTAAAATTAAATAAAATAAAATTTAATGTAAAGAAAGCTTTGAGTTCCCTAGTGGAAATGATTTGCTGAAAAATGCTGAAAATTGCTGACAAATGTTGAAAAACCTGAAAAATACTGTAAACCTGCTAAAATTGGGACTTTTCAGCATTTTCAGTTTTTTTCAACAATTTTCATCATTCATTTCCACAAGAGTTATATTTTTTATAAGATCAAAGATTTATACTGAAAAGAAATAGTTTCAATATATAACTACAAATTATATAAATATATCTTCCATTATACCGTGTATTAGATTCGGAGACTAAAGATGACTTTTCAGTGGAATAAGCACTGTCAGACATTCCATCATGATAGGAATTGCTAGAACTTTGATAACTGTTTTGAGAACTGTAATAATTTGGCTCGGATGAATTAGTGCCAGATACGTCACTCCATCCTCTTCTTCCCAAATCCCCGATCTAAAATAAAAATTCTTAATATCTAATAAAAGCAATCAAAGTGATTAATGTGGGAATTTCATATTAAATCTCGTCTAATTTCACCTTGGAAGTTAAATTATTCACTTGTTCCCCTATATCTTCCCAAAGAGTACCATCTTGAACCTATTAAATCAAATGAAATAAAACGTGAAATAAATCAACGAAATATAATTTAAATAAAAAATAACACCACTGTTGGAATAAATACTTAATAACGTTCAATAAAATTGTAAATAAAGTAAAATAATTGAAACTAAAGTTGTAATTAAATAAAAAGTACAAAACAAAATGAAATGTACCTTACGTATGTGTTTTATATATGTATAATACAGCTGTGTAATACCTTTTGTGACGCCATGCCTCCAATCTTCATAGCACCTTCGGTTGCTTTACTTGCTACTTTCATTGCTGATGATGAAAACATTGACCAGCTCTGAGAATAACAAAATAAAATTTAATAAGATGGAATTTATATGAAAGAATTTTTAAATAAAAAATAAAAAAAGATACTTACACTTGCTAATGAAGATACTGCGGTATCAAAAAATTCTTGAGAAGAACTCTTAGGAGGTGGATCCATTTGGTATCCAAATCCAACATATTTTCCTCCTTGACTTGGCGAAATTCCACTGAAAAATAATTATATCATTGTATAAGAAATCAAGTTTCGCGATAATAAAAAATAATTATTATATGTTATTTAGTTTATTTATACCTAGGAGAATTAGGATTATCATTTTGATATGAATTAACAAGTGATTCACTGCCATATGAACTCTGATAAGAACCGCTGTACGACTTATTTGATGAACTTTTTGACTTTTCTTCCGTTGGGAAGGGTATATAATCTTTTGCGCTAGAAGTAGTTGGACTCCATGATTCGCCACGAGCCAATGTAGCAATCTAAATACATTTGAAATTCAAAAAATATATACATAATATATATAAATAAGTAAAAAAATACAAATTCAATAAATTACAAAAAAATATAATTTTCAAAAGTTATAAATACAGGCAGGCACAAGTTTTATTTATTTAATACATTAATACAATTATTTTACATATTTAATACAATTAGAACAATTACAACTAAATACAGTTAAATAAAAATGCAGAAATTTAATTTATGTACAGATAAAACTTAACAACAGTGGTATTGTAAATGGCAGGTTTTAGATGAGAATTTTGATTTTATAATCAGTTAGAACTTACCTTGTCTCTGTACAAAGCGGCAGCTTTGCTGTCATAACGTTGTTTCAGGGGCATGGTGTCATCCCAGTCTGGTTGGGAATTAAAAAATTCACGGGCTTTTTTATTCCCGCCGATTCTCATTTGCTCCTTGTGTATATCCTTCCATTTGTCCATTGAGATAGAACGAATGAAGGATACATGACATCCGAGGGATCTGTGAACTCCGGAGCATTGGAGGCACAAAAATATACCATATGTAACGGATGCCCATTGTGGGTTATGTGTTCCGCATTCGAAACATTTCTACAAATAAACAACACAAATTGTTACCTTATCCGCAACGTAATTTTCTAAAAGTATTAATTGTACTAAGATAAATTGTACTTTACATTGTTTTCATTTTCTTGGTCCTTCAGGTCCTTTATCAAGCGACGTGTGACAGGACTCGCCATTATCGAGTTTTATCCCTAACTGACAGCCTTCTGTTTGTTGATAAATAAAGGAGGGAAACAGACCCGAATCAACGGTTTCAAAGAATTTATCTCTTCGAGATGTTAAATTCACGAAAAACGAATCAATACTATTAATTCTTGTCAAATGAAATTTCTTTCCATGTATTCTTACGTGTACCGGTCTGAAGTTCGACGCGAGTAAATTTGAGGTTCCAGACGAATCAAATGAAATTATCTGTACTGCACAAATTGCGGGCGTACAGTCACACTTTGTGTAAATAATAATAATAATTTGATGATTAAATGGTTGTTATGATTTGTGTATATTATGCCTTAAAGCGAAAATGATGTGCAATTGATAGAAAAATTTTCGACTCGTGCGAACTTTACTTTGAACTTGGGCGAATGAAAGTTTTTAATTTAAGAACATTCCACCGATGTATGTACAATGATTTTTGGAAATAACTATTCATATTTCATTGAGTACATTTTCATTTTTTATGCAGAAAATATTTAATTTAATGCAATTGCAACTTTAATTAAATAACTTTAATTGTTTGATTCAACTTTCTAATAGTTAATTAAAGAAATATTTTAATTGCAATTGTAATTTTAAAATTTAAATATGTAAATAATTATTTATGATGTTTTTTAAATTGAATTAAATTTTACTAGCTTTTATAAGCTCAGTGTGCGAAAAGGTAAAGTATTATTATTCATGGATTTTAAATCTCGCGCGTTATGCCATTTCCGCAGAGAGGCCGGAACGTGGCGCTCGTATGTTTACATTCAATGCTGTCGTTTATCAAATTCAACGTTGAGTATTGGCGTATTCGAAAAAGATTTTCAGAATATGTTAATTAATGTTTCATTTCTCTTCTTTCAAGTTATCATTAAATGAAGAAGAAAAGAGACAAATCCTCATCAAATGTTATAATGTCCTCTTCCAAAGGCGCCATCTTTGTCTAATCCCACAAAAGAGAGAGACAAAATTTGACGTCCGTTTAAAAAATAAGAAAACAAGCGAAAATTTAAAAAAAAAAACAAGTTAACTTACCAACCAATTAAATGATCCAAAAGTTTAATTATTCATAATTATTGCTAAAAAAAGTGACAAACATCAAGTCCAACGCGCGTCGTCTTTACGAACGCCGGAACTGCCCCACCACGATACCCGTGACAAATGTAACGCAACTTTTACTTCCGGCGGAGTTTGGTCTTGGTGTGGATATTTTTTGGGTTTATATCAGTTACTCTTGCGTAGTGGTTGTGTTGTATTAACTTCACGTCGTGACTAAAAACCAAAAGTCGATTTGCACTTTGCAGTTATATATCTCGAAGGGATATATTTTGTTTATCGTATGTCCATCCAGAATCTTACCACATTCGGTGAGTGAACAAAATTTTACCGTTCAATTTCAAATTTTCACGTCACACTACGAGGGCATTAAAATGGCGATGGCGTCTTTGTGGCACAATGCGTTGCGTAGATGATACGTTTTCGACTTCGAAATCGTTCCGGGGTATTGCGCAACAACGCCAATCGTCGATTTATATATATTAATAACAACAGCGACATTACATTATCGATAAATATGCGATGATCTTTGAAATTCCAATAAAACGTTAACATTAATTTTTCGGTTGTCCCGTTCCGCAGACCCCTTTGCAGATGCAATCAAGGGTTCAGATGATGATGTTCAGGACGGTCTCGTACATATAAGGATCCAACAAAGGAATGGTCGCAAGACCTTAACGACAGTTCAAGGACTTTCCTCTGAATATGACTTGAAGAAAATCGTTCGGGCATGTAAAAAGGTAAGACGATGTTTCTAGGACAATGTCTTCTCTCTCTCCCACGCCCTACCCCCCTCCCCTCTTTCCGCTCCACGTTTCCCCCCTTCATCCTTGTCAGCCGTACGCGCCTTGTCATTCTCGCCTTCGTCAATTTTCTAAAAATAAAACTGATGTGAAGGAAAAAAAAATTCATACCATTATTCCGCGCGTTTGTCCAATTAATTGGAATTCCTGTTAACTCCTCTGGAGACTTTGACCCTGTAACTGCGTTTTTCTCCCACTCTTTTTTTTTTCTTTCTTTCTTTTTCCAACATCCATTCATATGTCTTCGTTTTTTGTACCATTGTTCCTAATGTAATGTATTCTTTTATTAATTCTGGAGTTTAGATTTGTTGGAATGATTGTTTAAATTGGTAAATTTGTATTTCATAAAGTTTTGGATTGTTTGAAAATACTTATCAAAATTCAAGACTTTCGTTGTATGACGATATAAATATATGTCATTGTTTGCATTGAACGGCGCTATTTATAAACTTATCAAAATAAAATAAGCAAAACTTGTACTATTTGTAAATAGAGAGAGAATTGGTATGAAAATGTGTTTTTATCTCGCAGGAATTCGCATGTAATGGGACTGTTATAGACCACCCGGAGTACGGGGAGGTGTTACAGCTGCAGGGGGATCAGCGAGAAAATATATGCCAGTGGCTGACCAAATCAGGCCTGGCAAAGCCTGACCAACTCAAAGTACACGGTTTTTAAAGGATCAACAACCCATGCCACTACCCAAGACAACTCATCCTTCGCCAACATCTGGACACTGCAAATTATCTGTATCAGTCACTATTTCTTGTTGATACTTCGTGGAACATATTATAAACATATACTTCAATAATTAAACAAAATATACACTCGAATGTACGTGATATACATGTGTAAAAGCTGTGCGCGTGTATATGCCGTATATCTCCATGCATATATAGATTTATAATTAAAACAAAAACAAAAAAAAAACAAAAAATAAGTAAAAAGAATATATTTGAAAGAATCCCAAAAAAGATAAAAAAAGGAAAAAAAAATAAGACAACTGAACTGTGTAGGCACAATATTCTTATTGGACATTTGGTGAAAATTATAGAAAGCAATATTTTACAGCCTTATGTTAGATAATTTACCAATCTTTATCATTCTGATGGTATATAGTGTAGCGATAGAACCTCAGAAGGATACATAAGCAAGCGGCAAAACCAGGTAGCAACAGATGGATCATCGTTTTGTTATTAGATAGTATGTATTTGGGCGCCATTGACGTATTCAGAGAGTCAGAACGTCGTTTCTTAGGACTCTGATCTGCTTCTGGTTTGTAACTTGAAGATGATTCTTCTATCTCGAAATAACCGTAAGAACAAATCAATAGTATGCGCTTACAGACGGTCGTGCGTTTTTTAACTTTTGTGCCTTTTACTCATTACATGGACATTCAGTGTATTATTTATTAACAATGACAGAGCCTTCATTTTGGGGATGGAAAAGAGGAGTGGGGATTGAGAGCACGCTCACATTTGTATCTTCCCATGTAATTTAAATTGATTTTTATTCACTCTGTGGTTTTACAATTAATCATTATAAACAGTATAGAGAAGTTATTATTATTATTTTTCTTCTTTAATAAATAAAAATGTGGCTGTTCTGGAATTAACGCAATGTGGTTCTTCTTAAAAAAAAAAAAAAAAAAAAAAAACCTCAATCCTTTCCTAATATTTAAGTAGATTGAACTCATATTTATTATTACTGAGAGGTATTTTATATATATATATATATATATTTTTTTTTTTTTTTTAAAAAAATTTGCTTAATAATAATTTAAATGAGTACGTTTAATTTGTCTCACAGAAATTGTATTATATGTGAAAGAATGTTAAATGTACTCATTTTGTGATAAAATAAATTTAAATTAGAAAGTTTTATTTTGTATATATACAAAATTTACTGGGATTTACTTATTCAATCTATATGTTTACTGTTATAAAATCGGCTTAAAATGTAAATTAACATTGAAATATTCAAAACTTTCTATTGCTTTATACTATCCGTTAACTTTTTATAATTGAAATAAATATGGTTCTTTATAGTGCTAAGAAATTAGCAAAGGCAACCGAAAGATGTAGAAATAAATGCACAAAAAGTAATACAGCAACTATTACTATATTTTACAGCAATCAAAAGATCAATGATTATTTTGTTATTACTCGAATAAACAATAAAATAAGATAAAAAGAAGCAAACATTTTAAAATTTTTAATATATTTATAATAAATTTAACCGCGTTATTATATAAATTATGTCAAGACAAAAAATTGTCCCAAGAATGCCATTAAGTATAATGATATTTATTATAATATTTCTTTCTGTGTAAAAATTAGATTGATTTCCATTACTTTTTTTTAAACTACTTTTTAATTTTATAATCATTTAAACATTTTTCATATTTTTCAAGTTATATTCCATTTTTGAACAGAACTTTGTACATTTTAAATATGGAATAAGTATAGGAGTTAGTATTGAAAAATAAATTATTTACAGACAATAATAGTGAGTTTCTTTCTACAAATCATTTTACTAATAATTATATTTATAGTTTAACTAAAGTTAACCTTCTTATTATTCTAATAGTATGTGCAAAATCTAATTATTAATCTGAATTAGGTTGTAATTTGGTAAAGAAACGTAATTTTTTTTAATATGTTACTGTGATAGCCTTTGCTTATGCAACTGATTTACATGAATATACTTCTGCAACAAACCGGAAATTTTACACAAATTGTATATAATAAATTATTATTTATTCATATGATCCATGTAAATGAAAATTGGAAAATGTGTTATACTGGTTAATAACTTTAATACACTTTTAAAACTGCCTTTTAAAGCAAATAAGAATTGTTTTTATAAATAAATGGACTGTATATTTAATTTGAAAAAAGATCAGGTTGCATATATATTTTTATTTATTATAAATATTTTGCAATTAATGTAAGTAGATTTTGAAGTACAGTCTTTAGTGTATAATTACATTAATTCTTAAGATTTAAATATATTCCTTTTGATTGAGTAATTTAACTTTGCGTGTACATTTTTAATAAAATTCATGACAACTTTTCGGAATAATTATTTGTAGAAATGTTTTCAGCAAGAAATTTAAACTTTACAATGACATTTCCCTTTAAAAGTGAAAAGATAATATTTAGTGTTTGGGTGATTTAATGTTTCTGAAATAATTTAAAAAACAACGCATAAAACAATGGAACATGAAAAAATAACAAAAAAGTAACAGGTTTCTCATTTCGTATTTGTTTTATGTATTCAAATTTCGCGGCTTTTTTGACATATATTTCAATTTTTCTAAATAAAATTAAAACATTTCTGCAAACTTTACATGCAAAGTGTAACTAATTAATATTTAAATAATATTAAAATAAGATTTCATATTTTAATTGGAATTTATTCATACTTTAAGATGTTTCATTTATTGAGGAATTTTATTTACACGTTAAAATACCACGTGTCGACCAAAACAATATTTTACATCAACATTGTTAAACAGTGCGGTAATTTTTGTTGCAACTTTTTTCAGTGTCCATGTAAAATTGTTATTCGCAAGGAAATTCCCTTTATTTTATACCTCATATGGGATATTTTCATGTTTACAAATTTTCCCTCCACCCCTCTTGGACCTAACCTCACACTCAACACATGTTAATCTTAATTTGAACCTGACGAAAGTACGGTGCAAATATGAGTTCCAACATTTACACGCGCATATTGGTATGATTCGTACAACGAGCTAATACGAGGAAATAATATTATTATCTTTCCAACGTTAATGCCATAAAATGTACAGTAACATTTCAGCAGTAAAATTTCTACAAATCATTATCACAAATATATACATTGAAAGCGAGATTTCCATTTCGATTCTAATTAAGATTATTCCGAGACGTAATTATTACGTTTTGATACCTATGTAGTTGCGTTTAAGTGTACAATAAACGATAGTCGTACTATTTTTTTTTACATAACGTTAATCACAATCAAAAATAGATTGCGATTTACTGTATTTATCATAATTTTTATATTTTGTAATGCAAAATATAATGCGCCAATTATTGTATTACATAATATAATTATTTTTAATAATAAAATATACAGATATGTGTCTGTTTATAATACAATTATAATAATTATATACATTATATATTTATCATATTGCATATAAATAATAGTATATATACATACATACATGCCCTTGTGGAAAAGAATGTTGAAAAACTGCTAAAATTTGGTATTATCAGCATTTTTTCCACAAGGTTACATAGACTCATGAAACGTACGTTTTGGGGACGCGCCCTAAATTACATCCACAAGTTACACTCAGGTTCTCAAAATGTACGTTTCATACCCATATACAGAAAACATAAAGATAAAATACATATACCCTAATAATAACAAATAATTATATTATCTTTACGGATAATATTTTACACATATTAAAATGTGTAATAATATTGCACTATATTATGTAAAATATTACATACATATTACAAAATATGTATAATAATATTATCCGCTGTTAGGATAGTATATATAAATAAAAATACATTATATATAACTAGTAATATGTAATATAAAAAAACAAATGAACATTCTTTGACACCGAGTTGTTTAAAATTTAATTATTACAAAGGAAAAATAAAAGGAAAAGAGAAAAAAAATGCTGTTATCAACACATTGAAAGGAATCAACAAATCAGATAAATTTCAATGTGCATGCTCATTAACGCGTAGCGCATTACTAATGCAATTCTTGCGAGAATTTCTCAATCGCCGTATCATAATGATTATTTTAGATTCCTTTCTTCCTTTTTGACCTTAAAGGACGAATCGCCGAGCGGGAACGGGAGGGGGCCGGGTGGGGTGGGGTGGGATGGCAGAGAGGGGTAAAGGGGAACCGACGAAAAATGTCAAATTGCGAACGGGTCCCGCGCGTCACGTGACGCAAGAGTTTGAAAAAGTGATACTTTCAGGGAATGATGCAACGCCCCGGGGAATCGCCGAATTGTTTCAATAGAACGGCTAGAATTTCCGCGAGCGAGATTTAACGCGCGATATTGGACCCTTCGCGAGGCCTAGCTCTGGCTTTCCACCGCGAAAGTTGCGCTCGACGATCGCGCATTATTAATAATAATGCGCGTTAAAATATGTTACTATTTTGTGTATGACTTTTCACGTTGCAGCCTATTTACGATTTTCTACTCAACATTCTCGTATTACATTCGCGCGCAATGTATACGTGTGTACGTGCGCGCGCGCGCGACTAATAAACGTGACTACGTAACTTGTGAGATAATTCTGTTTCTTTCTCCCTCCCTCTCGCTCTGCCTTGCGGCAAGTATCACGGGCGATATCACGCCAATCACTATGCGTCACGGTTGATGATTGAATATCACACTTTGTAGCAGCAAAGTAGCCAAAAATTGTTTCCATTTTATCAAGTTTCGTTACTTGTTTCGAATTATTTCTTCGTTAATAATTTCGAGCAAAGAGAGACCGAACGATGGTGTTATTGTTTTCTTTTCAGGTATTAATTACAGTCAGTATTTTTTATTCAAATAACTTCGAATGTCGAAACGAGCACGCGTTTGTCAGTTTAAAACACTTCGGGTGTAGGTTTTTGTCGGATTTTGCTAAAAGTCGATGAAAATGATTTAGCAATTTCTTGCGGCTATTACGACTTTTGTCGCAATGTTTGCATCGTGATGATTTTATATTGTAAAACAAAAACAAATCGACTCTCCGTCGATTGTTTTATTTTAATTTACAAAATATTATTTCATCGGATTAGTATATAAATTATAGCAAAGAATATTTTTTGAACATTCTGAAAATCTTCTGAACCTACCAAGGAAATGTTCTAATCCGGGAATATTCTGGTATATTTTTGGGTGATTTGAGCTTTTTTAATATTCTAGAAATGTACCATAAATATTCTTGGATAATGTGAAAAATATTCATGTCTTTTATGAATACATTTTATAATTTTTAATTGTAATTTTGTAGCTTTGTCCGTAATATCTTCAAAATACAAAAAAAAAAAAAAGATTACAATTTCGTTCAATAATTTTTCTATCAGTGTGGAATTGTAAACAAGAAATTTCACTTATTTTCAGTTTTCATTCTGAACATTCAATTCAGAAAAATTTACAAATATTTTGGTATTCGTTACTCAACGACTGATATATTAGTATAACTAATTGAACAACTGAATAAACAGAGCAATCAACTGAAAATTAGTGAAACAATTGTCTTTATAGTTAACTGAACTAACCAGGTAATATAATTGTTGCAACAAAATATGAATTTTATTCTAGAAAATGTAGAAAATTGTCACAGAAAATTGAATAAAGTTTAAAAGTAACTCTAAACGTTCATTAAAAACACATTTGTTAACTTTAATTTACCTCAAGTGTACCTTTTTCTTGGATCTTTCTGATTTTGCAATTTTCAATTTTGCTCTGAACTAGGGGAACATTTTTACGAAAAAAAATGAATACTAAAAAATTACTTTTACATGTCAAACGTTTTTGAATTTATCATTTCCTTAAAACAATTCAATATGTAATATTTACATATTAATCAGATCAATAAACGAAAAGTTAACAAAAAGTATTTTAAAACGTAACCCTTTCTCTGGGTACTAAAACAATATTTTAGCCGGCGACGAAAAACGAAGCAAAGTCCAATTTACAAGAGCGACTTGAATCCGAGATTTGAAAATTGCCGCGCGTCCGACGGAGTAGCCGGTGGGGCGCGAGATGGCGCTCGTACCGCACGACTCACGGACCGACCCAGAATGCGCCGAGACACGGCATGTGCCTTTCTGTGTCGGCCATTTTGTAGTTTCGTCGAGAAATTGTGTTGAGTGGAAATCTTCTCCTCGGTAAGGATCTTTTCGTAACAAAGGTACGGCGCGCGACCCGGACGCGGAACTGCCGACGCGTCGATCGGTCGGCTCGAGGGTGCGTTGTCCGCGCGTAACAACGGCCGCATTGGCTCGCGTACGGAAAGGGTCGAGCGCGGCTCGCGCAGTACGGTGCGCTGCATCGCGGGCCCGTCGCCCTCTCGCTCGCTTTCTCGCGCGCGCCCCCCGGCCACCCGGATTCCGCGATCGCCTCGCCGTGGGTGCCCGTCCGCGCGGACACCGTCGCGGCGTGCCTTGGCTGCCGCCGCGGCCGCTGACAGGGCGCGCGGCGGCCGCGCGCACCCGGGCTGCCGAGAGCCCGGCCGCACTTGTCTCGCTCTATATTTGGCGAGCACGGCGCAACATATTGTTGACGCCGCGGGCGCGCCCCCATGTCCCCGCGGGTTAACCTCCAAATCGTCGGCAGGATTGGGCGCACGGCCGAGACAGTGCCCCCCACGTCCACGGACCCACGTTTTTCCTGCGCCATATTGTTTTCCTTTTTTCGCCAGGGCCCCTCAATTTCGCCCGGCCAGCCGCCGCGCCAGCTCGCCAGGCACGTCACCAGCCCTGCCCCGCGTCGCACCCGACCTTTCCCGCGACTCCGGCCACCTTTTGCGGGCGCCCTTAGGTTCGCCGTCCCCTCCCCCTCATACCGCGACACCACCAGGTACGCCGCGGTCTGCGCTCGCCCCCGACCGTTTATCTTTTTCGCCTCTCGTCTTTCCCCCCTCCCCCGCTCCTCGCCATTTTTTTCCTTCTCATTTTTCTCTTGCCATTTCCTTTTAACCGCCCCTTTCCTTTCCCGTCGGTTTTTCCCATTTCCCAAATACCGCGGCGACAGTGCCGAAGCGTTTTTCCCATTTTCGTGTCAGCGATACCACGTGGGAACACAGCCATCGCGGCCACGGATTTTCGTCGCGCTCGTGGCGCTCGACGTTGGATTTTTGTTGTTGTAATTATGTAACCGCGCGCGAGCCCGTGTTCGCTTGTTCGCTGACGCTTTTTTTTCCTTTTCTCTTTCTTTCTTTCTTTCTTTGTTTTTTCCACGCCGATCGATTGTCGATCCCGGACAGAGTTGAAAGGTCGCGCACGGTGGGCCCTCTCGTATCGGGACTCGAGGTTTTCGCCGAAAGCCTTCGATAAAAGCGTAATCGCGCCGATAATTTAAATGTTAGGATTTGAGGCACATCGCCGGTTGGTATTTCTCTGCACCTGATAAGACGCGAGCACACTCTTTTCTTTTCTTTCTTTCTCTTTTTTTTTTTCCTTCGTTTCTTTTTTTGTCAATTTGCGCTCTGCCCCCCTCCTAACGTTCCCCCCACCGCCCCTCCCCGCTGGTACGTCGCGCGCACTAAATTTTTTTTCCTATTTTCTCTTCCTCTTTTTTTTCTCTCTCTCTCTCTTCCTTTTTCATTTTTTCCAATCATCGGGTTAAATTATTTTTAGTACACGGCGCGTTTTCGTGATTGCTTGTAATAACTGTCATTTATTGCCTGCGAGATGCGCAACTTTGGAATATCGAATTTAAATTGCACGTGCACTTTCCAACAGATATTAGGGGGACATCGAGTCAAATTAATGTAACCGCGGAGTGTTGAATCGGTGGATCATCGGTACTGGGTGAAAATTTGTGCGCGGCTGTTTATTCGAAAAGTCAATTAATCGGTGTTATGGCCGTCTACATGTATCACATTCTGTAACATATGCTTGTGAATGGACGTCGCGTTTCAAAGTATTTCATTGATAAATATAACGTCAACGTTTGTTTCGTGATAATATCGGTCGTTATTTCAACGGTAAGCCAACGAAACTTGCGTTCTTGATCAATTTTTTCGCGAAATGTCCGAAAGTTGTTTCGCGCAATTGACAGCGGTAATTAATTGTGACATGATGTAATGTAACGAGTAACCGTTTCGTAAGCCAATCTAAATAAATGTTGAATTTAAAAATTGATACGATTTATATTTATATTTCGTATTTTAAGGTTGGGATCTTGTAGTTTACCCGTGCAAATAATTTGTTCGAGTGTCATTGTCATTGTGAGTTGATTTTCTCGCGCACGGTGGAAAAGAAATTTTTTTTATTTCACCCAAGAGGATTGCAATTTGACAGGGTAATTATCTAGTCATTTTGTTTAGACAAGGGGTCAAGTTTTGAAATAATGACAACTCCTTAACGGTGCAGATGTTTGATGAAAATTAATTCCCAGATGCTTCTCTAACGATATATGTTATACATTATGATACATTTTTCTTGCCTTTGAAATATATAAATATTTGAATATTTGAGATACCAATATGTCAGGTTAATACATAGATAGTTTGTTTGTTTCGTCATTCGTGAAATTAAGATGATTTGGGTG
Source organism: Leptoteleia sp. ZL-2020 (assembly GCA_022817305.1). Taxonomy (NCBI): domain Eukaryota; kingdom Metazoa; phylum Arthropoda; class Insecta; order Hymenoptera; family Scelionidae; genus Leptoteleia; species Leptoteleia sp. ZL-2020. Next base: position 39,875 of record JABFPN010000034.1, on the reverse strand, counting down.
GAAAGTGCACATTGTTTTTCTTTTTTTTTTTTCTTTTGATTGTTTGATTAAATAAAGGTAGGCAATAAATGACGGTTCAATGGTCTACAGAAGTGTCATTAAATTGGGGTTTTTAAAATGCAGGGTACGTGTACATGAATGGGGACATTGGGAAGCTCCCACCAGGGGCGGTTTACCCAGCCACCCCTGATTCACAGGGCACAGTCAGCAGTGCCATTGGTAATAACGTTCCCAGTCTAGATTACAGCATCATGAACGGTGGACCAAACTCTGGTGAACTAATGCTTGACACAGGTGTAGGTAATCTCGAGCCGGCTCCTCAACTAGCCATGGGAATGGGAGGCGCAGTTGGTTACGGACCTGTAGACATAACTCCAATGGGAGATGTCGCCATGCAACCAGCTGCACCGACGACTGATCTACCTGGCATACCCCTGGAACAACTCAAACAGATGCTCTCTACTCAGCTTGAATACTACTTCTCCAGGTATAATCCGTCTTGTAACATTTTTATAATATTGTAATACCATAAATTCTGCCAGTGCTCAGAAATGTGCATATCAAGGGTGGTGGCAGCCATCCAACGAGCCAAGGTATATAAGTTAATAAATAAATATTAATTAATAAAACAGTAAATTACATTCAACGAGAAGTTTCTGCCGTCACACTCTTTTCTAAGATTTTCAAATGTTAATTATTGGTTTTTCTCTTCTTTGATTTCACTTTGGTTACACTGAGAAAAAAGTTGTAATAAAAATGATTATACCATGTGACGTTGAAGGTACATCTATACATTTTTAAGGGATAAGAAATTTATTTAGAGAATTCGATTAGAGAAAAGATGTGAATATTTTAAAATTTTGACATAAAGTTGCTAGAATTTTACGGTATTTAATTTATAAAATCAGATAAATATTAACTATTAAAACTAAATTGTTTATCATAATATGTTAAAGTATTTTAATATAATTGTTTGCTGTTTTCTGACAAAGTATATACATTATCAATAAAAATTATTTTTTTTAAAGCAAAAACACTAGTTTTAAATGCTATATTTATAGATAAAACAGAAATTTTTCCTTTTAAAAGACAGTAATTTTTATTGACAGACGGATATACATTTGAAACACAGTTAAAAACAGTAATCTTTTCTGTCATATTTTTTTCAATATATACATACTATGACTTAGACAAAGAGGTCATGATATAAAAAAAAAACAATATTAGTCGTTTTCGCATTAGGTGTCATATTAATAAATAATATTTTTTTTAATGATTCAACATTTTCTATTTATACAGTTCTGGCAGTGTGAATTTTAATAACAAATATATAATTCTGTTATATTACTCTTATAAAATTTATAGCAAACATTTATTTTCTTACCTTGTGTATGTATATATATTTTTAGATGTAATGTTATAAATGTAATTTGAATTAAGTTCAAGTGATAATAGGAATCAATTTAGATAAGGTAGTTTAGGATGATTAGACAATGCTGTTATTTTACCTTACGAAAAAAGAAAATCATTTAGACATTTAAATTAATTTTAATATTCTTGTAAACAGTTGTATAAGCAATTCCTGTGTCTCTTATATGATAATTTAAAATGTTTCTCAACCATAAATGTATTTAATTAAAAGATAGTAATGTTATTCAATGGAAAAGATAACAATTTTGTAAATCTTTGCACTATTATAACATTAAATTGTTTTTGCAAAAAATTGTTTCACTTTTATTTATTACAATTATGATGTATCAATTTTAAAAATTTTTTTTCTTTCAACTTTTTGGAAATATGAATTCTTTTATAGTACTGAATGTAAATATATTGGTATATTTATTATTATTATTAATTTTGCAAACTATTTTATCTCAAATTATAATCTATAATTTTCATTTTAAGCATATTATATGCAACTTATATTTTATTCGCAATATAGGTATGTGTTTATGAATTATTCCCTAAAAATAAGTTTACTGATGTAAACAGTTCTAAGTATTACAATTGTATTTTTATGCAAATGTTAAAACATTTAGAAAAGTTGATGTTAAACTATTATTACACTTTATTGCAAAGTAAGGCGTGCTTATTTGCTATATTTAACAGACATTTTAAAATAAGTTATGGGAATTTTATAATCCTATATAATAATTTTTTGCTTTTTTTTCTCGGCATAGCAATTATTATAGGTGAAATACATCAGTATCCAACAGACAGTCTGAAAAAAAAACTAGTTCTTGACATGGTTATAATTTGCAGATAAGAAATCATTATTATTAGGACATTTTGATTTGTCATAATTATTCTGTCAATGTCAATTAGAAGGATTATATAATAAGTTCCCAAATTAATTTTGTACATTATTCTCATTTTCATACATATTTCATGTGCATTGAAATTTAACAAATAAATTTTTGTGAATAAAATAATAATAAAAAAATACTATGAATTGTGCAAGTTAGATGTGAACTATTTATTGATTATAATATTTTATATTATAAAGCGTAAATGTATTAGAAAATATGGGAAAGTGCAAAACATTGAAAATTTTATATACATCTATCAGAAGTTTTCTTAGAAGTATGATGATAATTGCGATAAAAAGTAAAGAAATTGTTTACTTATTGATGTCTAGTTTGCTATCATTTTTATTTATTTAATTATTCTTTGTAAATATTTAACTTTCCTGTGCTTTAAGTATTCCAATTTAATTCAAATATTATACAAAAACTTTTATTTTGCTATTTAGTATGTATTACTAACTCCTGAACTCTTTTAAGTTAATATAAAGATTATATTTACTGATGGGATGTGTAAATTTTATTTTCAACTGGAATAAATATACGTTTGGGAAGACCTATACATTGTTCATTAAATTTGGACAGATGCATAGTGTTTCGGTTTTTTATTTAGTGAAAATATTATTTATGATGATATAAATTAAAGGTAAAGCACTCACTTTTTAAATTTAATGTAAAAATGGAATTTTGTAAATGTATCCTTTGGTATTTATATGTGTCATTTAAAATGTAAACATTAATATGCCATATTATTTACACATTACTTGTATTTAAATACAACTGATGTTTAATTTTTGTTTTAAATTTCATTTAGAAAATTCTGCTATACGGAATTGATAATTTAATATATTTTTCGACCTTCAACAATTTTTAATCACAAATTAGGTGACGGTCCATGTAAATAATTACTGAAATCAGATTTTGTATTTTCTTTATAGTTGTGTCATAAAAAATTATCATTGCCATTGCTGATATTCTCATTAATTCAATTTGATAAATATTCAAACTCCAAGTCATTTTTGCCAACTGATAAAAACTTATCAATTATTTACCTCAAAATTAAAATTTTTCTTAGTTTTATAAATATATTCTTTTTTTTTCTTACGTAGATTGTTTTATTTAAATACATGTCCGGCTTTTGTAAAACTTTTATCATTATAGTTACATGCATGAAAGCATCGATGGATTTTTAATTTTCAAGATTATAATAACTTACAATGATTTTGTCATTTTTGCAGAGAGAATTTAGCCAATGATACATATTTAATATCTCAAATGGACAATGATCAGTATGTCCCAATATGGACGGTAGCAAACTTCAATCAGGTGAAGAAATTAACAAAGGATATAAAGCTGATTACTGAGGTGCTACGAGAATCTCCTAATGTACAAGTTGACAAGGATGGGCAAAAAGTTAGACCCAATCACAAACGGTGTATAGTAATACTCCGTGAAATACCGGACAACACACCGTTAGAAGATGTAAAGGTAAAATAATAATAATAATAATAATAATAATGATAATAATGATAATGATAATATTAATGATAACAATGATAGTACTAAATGTCAGCAAAGAACATTACGCAAAGAATTGAACTTAATTAATAATTTGTAAATGCTTAGAATCTATTTTCTGGTGAAGGATGTCCAAGATTTATATCGTGTGAATTTGCTCACAATAGCAACTGGTATGTTACGTTTGAATCGGATGAAGATGCTCAAAAGGCCTATAAATTTTTGAGGGAAGAAGTTAGAGAGTTCCAGGTAATTAAAATATTTATTACTTGACTTGAAATATGGTAATGTAAAGGGTTAAGGAATTAAAATATTGAACATTTCTTATTTTTAGGGTAAACCAATAATGGCGCGCATTAAAGCTAAACCGATGAACAGGTTACCGATTCCAGGTGTTGCGGGTGTTGGAGGAATTAAGAATGGGTATAGAACTCCTCCACCACCTCCTGTGTTTGATCCAAATAGCTATGCGTCTGGTCAGCAACGTTTCTTGTACACAAATGGTACAACAATGCCACAAACTACAATGCCTCCATATCCCAATCAGGTCCATGTATATGTAAGTATTTTGATTACTCCATAATATAATTATAATAGTTTATAAAATGGTAATTTTTATACATATATCAGGTGATAAAACGGTAATTTAATATACATATTTTTAATAAAAACTATTTTTTTAATAGCTTTTTACTATAAAAGTGAATTTGGCTAACAAAATTAAATTTAATCCTTTGCAATTATTTAGATAGTCTATTGAATATCTAATTTTGGAGTAAAATATATTTGCAAGCGAAGCTTATTAAGTGTTATATATAATTTCAATTTGCACTTTAATTTATCACGAACCATTTGCATATTTAATTTTTTACATTTCTAATTGAAAAATTGTAGCACCAACCGTTTTATCCAACTGGAATGATGCCTTGGGGACCTGCAAGTCCAGCTTATTTTGATGTAGCCGGTGTCTTCACCATGAATGGTTTAACACATCATAGTACATTCAAACCACACAACACAAGATATACTCCTCGGAATCATCGGTGAGCATACAACATTTTTTTTGACGAATAAATAATAATTATTATTTATTGGAAAATTTTTAGTTTTATCTTATTTTAATAAATTCGTACAGGTATTACTACATATAAAATTGTTTAAATATTTTAATGGTTCTAGTTTAACATAAACTGGATTAAGTTATTGTGGACTTCATGCAAATTGTATTATTTTAATTGTTGCTTTTCATATTTATTGATCTTGTGAAAATATATTTCTTATGTAATATAATAAAATGGACGAAAGTACTTTTTTACACGTGATAAATATAAATTCACAGAACTATACATTCTAAACGAATGTATTAAGTCAACATATTATTAATATAAGTTGTTAAATGAGAAAAAAAATTGAGTTGACGTACGTGTTAATTAAATGTTTACCATTTGCCTTTCTCTGTACACAAAAGAACATCTTTCGTTTGCAGTTCTGTTACATATTTAGGCTATATTTGTGTACTGAGTTTACAGTCGATTCTACGCTTAGGTTATAATCCATCTGTTATACCGCGTGATCCGCGTCAGAATTTTTCCATATATAAGTCTGCCATTTGTATAGTGCAATAACCGCGTGTATTTACGGCTGTTTTTGAAAAATTCTGAGTAATAAGAGTGAAGAAAAGATAACTGAGAAATACATATGGATTTTGTATACAGAATTATGGAAGGGTTTCATATCTTTTAATCTATTTTGGAAGTTCATTTACAGTAAAACTTATTTACAGCAAAATGTCAATGAGAAAATCTATCCACTAAAATATTCCAACTCAATAATATGGCTAAGTTTTGATCTCTTATTTACTACAAGGTCATATATATAAAAAATCTACTAAAAAGTGTACTAGAAAGTTATGTGTATATATATATATATATCCAAGTATTTCATAAATAATGATAAACAATTGATTTCAATTGGACAGAAATAAGCAAAGAAATGGATCGGAGCGAGGTGGTTCAGTAGATAGTGGTGGTGCGAGCGGCATGATGCCAATGGGTCGCGGTGGACATCCGCCATTGAGTAGCGGTGGACCAGTGCCCATAGGCGTCGCAGTGCCGCCATTGTCATCGAACTTGCCTACAGCCAAACTATCCTCCTCTTCCTATCAAAGCGGCATAAAGTTCCATTCCTCGCATTCGGCCAATGTCGTCAGCGAGGCTCAATTCAGCAACAACACTGGCAACGCCAACAGTAGCAGTCATAGCAAAAGCTCGCAAGAGAATGACGCTCAGGTTCAGGATCCGTCAGTACAGTACCCGCGTCATCGTGTGCACCGCAGGACCAAAGATCAGGACGTTGTATCGTCCAAGGCCAATAGCAGCGCTCTGCCATCGATCAGAGAGTCAGCTCCAGCCAATAATTCGCAGTATAATCGTGGGGTGCAGTTTGATTTAGAGGCTTCCGCCTTCCCGCCGCTTCCTGGACTCGATGCTGAATCAAACAAACCTCACAATCCTCCTATGGAGACGAACGCGAACGACAGTGCCTCACAATCGCAGAACAGGCTGTCTGACGTGGTCAAAGGCACTGCTAAGTTTAAAAGCACAAAAGATAAGGTTTGTTCAGTTCGAATCAATTAATTTATCGTACAGAATGATTTTCTCTCTGCGTAATAAGGACGAAATAGTATATTTAAATTGTCATAAATAATCAATGTAAGATTGCCTATACAGGTATGATTCATACAAATTATAGTTATTAATTTTATTAAATGTCTGATTATACACTTGTGAAATATGTACGAAATATACAAGCTGAAAATATGAAAGGTCATATGACAATTTATAAAGAAATACATGTCAATTACATTAATAATTAAATTAAGTTAATATAGTAAATTAAAAGAATTTAATTGAATTCAGCTCTAATAAAATAATAATTGAATTGAATTGTTCACTTTATAAATAAAGTGAACGTTTGAATTTTGTAACAATAAAATTAAAACTGCGTTTCAATAGGTTTAAATTAATGGAATGTTAAAGTTATGTTATAATAGGTAAATGTATGTCGCTGAATTTGTGTATATCAAATTGTAAGTTTTTGTTTTTCTTTATCATTCCTGATATTTCTTCCGTTTAAATTTAGTTCTAGTTTTAAAGTTCTTTCTTAAGTGAAATGTGTGGCTATGATACTAGAGTTAATTTTTCAGTATCTTTCCTACAGTAATTTAAAACTTTTTGGTTGGTATTATTTTTATAAATATGACGTTTATCTTTGGTATTACGTTGGTAAATACCTCACAATGTATATCAATGTTTAAAAGTCAATCTCTTTTATATTACTCTAATTTATTTAAGAGAGACCGAGTTCATTTCGTTAAACGATACAACTTTATTTTATTGCTTTTTCAAAAACTTGTTTATTGATTTATCACATATTTCTTAATAGAAGGTAAAAAAATTAATACACAAAAAACAATTATCGAAGATTGCATTCAAATTCGTTGTTCATATATCTTTATTTGAAATTAATATTTTCAGTATGTATATATTTGTTTTGTTTTAGGACAAGGATTCTGTGACAAGCAACGTGCCTCCCCAGTATCATCTTCATTACAATAACCATGTCGTACACCAAGGACAACAGCAGACACAATTGCAGCAGCAGCACACAACTGTGGCAGTTTCGCAGCCACAACCAACACCGATTTCTGACAGTAGGTCAGAAAGCCCCGGGACAAGTGGCAATGCGTTTCTTTCCGGACTTTCTACATTGACGACAACGACAGTGACGACGACGACTTCTGAGAACGCTCCTCTTACAACACAGACAGTAACTAGTGCTACCACTATTTCGAATGCTCCAACCGTGGCTGCATCAAATGTCAACATCCCTACCAGAAGCATTGTGGAACCTGCCGAAATTTCACTTAGCACCATCACTTTAACTCCCCCGTCATCTCCTGATAAGTATGTTTTTCTTACGACTCTCTCCTTTGCATAGAATTGTACACCCAATCCCATTGAAAATTATACGTTACAAAGCAGCTTACCTGCTTTGATGACAGTGCTACCAACTTTTACCAGTTTATGGAGCAGGTAAACTGTTTAGCTTTCGATGGGACTAGGTGTACGATTGTAATAGACAAAAGTATACTAAAGAAATGAACTTGGTATGCATTGAAAATTTACCGTTTAAAGATATTTCGTTTGTATCATTAACAAAACTCGAATAGAAATATCGGGTATTTTAAGAAGAGTAAATAATTATACACATAATGCTTGCTACTTTCGTTAAATTACTCAATTCAATTGAGTTAAATTTGATTTTTTAGGATCAACTTGATTTTTTCTTTCCACAAATGTTTTTTTTTTACTATTTTTTTTACTTTTTTTTTAACTATCAACTATTGGATACTAAATACAAAAATTTCTTTCAGATCAATAAAGACTGATGACTCGAATATGGTGAATGGTATGGGCGAGGCCATAAGTACAAATGCACACACAGCAGATGAATCCGATTTGGTGAGTAGGTGCGAATGTGACGCAACCACTGCCCCCTCGCAGAATACTCCATCACAAGTCGGAGTAACTGCTGCCATTGCCGCCATCACCGCGGTTACAACTGTCGCCTCCACCTTTCCTGTAGTAAGTACATCTTTGTTTATTATAATTACATCAAATTATCACCCTTAAACATAATCGATAGGTTATTTCTTTAACTGCGAATTTGATAACTAAAGACATCCATTGAAATCTATTGTAAATTCAAGTCATTTATTTGAAGGTAAATTGATTTAGAATGACCAGTTCTTCCGCATTATACTCTATAAATTACATACATTAAGTCATTATACTGAAGCTAAATAGTTTCATCCCATCAACATGGAAAGTGTATTGAGTATTTAGACAAATGAATACTCGAACGAATTGAAATGCTTTGTAACACGCGAAATTTCTGGTTGCATGTAATAACGTGTATATCTATTTGTTACGTCACCGTCGTGGCATTTCCTGCAATTCAATTGAAAATTAGTCGTTTGACTATGCTTGATGTGATTTGAGAAATTTGTGGTGTGCCTGTAAAATATATTTGGAAAAGATTTATGCGACACACCTGCGGAATTTGTGATTCACGCGAGTTTTTTTACTTTTTATATTTTTTAAGGAGATATCTAAAATAAACTGAATGTAGATGAAAAATAGATTTGGACTTCAGGTATTGTTTACTAGTGTGTAATAATCTGACTGAGCATTACACTAGTTTTCGTAGCGATATAATTTAGATTTTTTATATTTATTCATTTGTAGATATAATGACGAAACAAATTTCGTCTTTTCTTTCGACTTTTCCTTTTTTTTCCTACCTTTGCTATAAAGTCTATAAAGCTATAAATAGATTTCCATTTAAATCTCCTTTGGTGCATAAATAGCTATTCCTGAGTAAAAAGAATCGTTTATCATTTCAATATTTTTAATATTAATTCATTTAATAAAAGTAAAGTGAAACGCCTTAACTATAGCACTGCAATTTCAGCTTAATAACGAATAAAATGGTAGTTTAATTGTTTAAAATTTTATTATAAATTACGATAACAATGCTCATTGAATGATTTATTCAACAGGATCTTACACGACTAAGCTATGCCCAAGTAGCTCAACATTGTCGCGAGCTGCCTTGTATAAAACACAAACCCGATGAAAGAGATGGAAATGCGTAAAGTTGCGGCGAGCTGTAAGTAAATCACTCGTACGACCGACGGTGTGAATCGACTTTATCTTCGGCGGTCAATCATCGACAAAAACACATAAAACACACAACGGAAGCGCGAATGTATCCGTATCGAATATTAATTTGATGTGTTATATTCATACGAGCGCATTTACAAATGTTACTGTAAATCAATATTAGCAGTTAAACATTAATTCGGATCGAGTGGATCGACTACCGCTGATTTCATCCTAAAGGAGAGCGGTATAAAGTAGCGGAAAGCGGATACGAAACGAAACGAAACATAGAAAGCAGACGAAACAAAAGACAAAACAAATCTTTTTACCTTGTACAGTGACATTGCCTAAAATTGCATGTGGTATCGATTTATCGACAATTAACAAAAGAGACTAGAAATTCGTTTTTTTTTTCTTCGCAAAAGAATAATGATAACGATACAGAATAATCAAGCGAAATATGACACACATACCAGGAACTCGATTGATATACATAAAAAACGCGAAAGCATGCAGACAAAAGTTTAAGAATAAGCAAAGAAAAGAAAAAAAGATGAATAGGGCAAATACTACCGATATGAATTCAAAAAGGGAAAAAAATGAAAAGGAAACATTAATTCTCCCCCTTACATTTTAAGAAGTATATATATACATTATATATACATATAAATATATACATAAAGTCGCTGACAGGATAACATACTACAAGAGAAAAAGAGAGGGAGAGAGAGAGTGCGAGCGAATGTGCAAGAAATGAGTGAAAGGAAGCGCAAATTGAAGGATAAGAGGCGGAGAGCGAGAGAAAGAGGGATGAATATTGTTATTGTTTTGGTTCTGTGATTTCGGAGATACATATTTGTTAGCTTGTAAAAATGAACATGTTAAGCTAAGGTATTAATCTTTTAATTCCTTTCTTCGCTCTATCGTAGCACAGGGCCGTAACTGGGAACCGTTTATATCTTTGTGCCAAACCCCTACGATGTGCACACGACTAAAATAAACGTTCCGATGAGCAACGAAATTGTAATCGCAGTAGGGAATCGCTATCGAGTTGGTTCAATTATCCTTTGCTGAATTCACAGAGAGATAAGTTTCGAACGTTTTCCATTATTTGATGACTACTATTTCTTCTTTATTCCTATTTTGTTTCTTGGGACACGAGATCATTCGATCTTAAACTGTTTTTTTTCCTTTTTTCGTTTTTCTCCTCCTTTTAATTATGAATCGTTCTTTTATTTCTAATCATTAGTACTTCGTTTCTTCGCCAGGTGGCGTTAATATCCGTGCGTTTTCCAGAATTTCGATCAAGTCACGATAAAAGACTTCGACGATGTGAACAGTCACATGTTTATGATTTATAATTACTTTTAAATTGTATAGTATAATTGTTTGTTTTTGATCCAATTTTTATTAAGTTTTTCTACAAAGTTATCTTTTTTTTTTTTTTTTTTTGTTCTATTGCCATATTATTAATCAAAATCTTAATACTCAAAGAGTACGTAGTTTTTTTTGTTGTCAAAAATTGTGTTATTCCTCGGTGTCCTAGTCTTTACCGCGAGCTTTAAAAATTACGAAACGTCCTTTTTTTGCACGGCATAATAGTATTTAATTGTAAGAGATAGGGGGAAAAAAGAAAAATTGGGAAAAGATAAAGGTAGCCGTTAATAATGCCACGAAAGTTTTCGGTATTCTGGGAAACTAGCATTAAAGGGATTTATATTGCATATGTACATATACATAGTTCATTTTCACATGTACATGTATATGTGTATATATAATTATCGAATAGATATTTTCTTTCTGTGTCAATTTATGTTATAAAACCCTCAAAACGTGTAATTGTTATACTGTTTATATATATAACCCTAATTGCGGCACTGACTTTTTAAATATAATTGTTACGAGAGATAACATACAATATAGAATATTGCTTTGGTAAAGTAACATAAGAATATTGTCAGGAAAAATGGTATTTGAGCACACAATTAAGTGCCTCAAGTGTTGTGTATATTACAGGAGCTTGGCTTTAGATGTTATACAATTATATGTACCTATACATTATAATACAGAGCGCATATGATATATTTGTTACTGATATGCGTGCCGAATTGAGGTAATGGATGCCGGACAAAATGTAGGAAGAGCAAACAAAGGGAATAATCCAATCTCCTGAAAAATAAAAAAAAATAATAATAAAATAAAAAATAAAAAACAAAAAAAACACAAAAAAAAACAAAAAAATACTATTATAGATTTATCGACGTATTTAAAATTATAAGTTTAGCAATGCTGCCTTTTTAATTTTTATTTTTTGGTTCTTGCGTATTTTTGTTTGTTTTTTTTCCTCTTTTTTTTTCACCAACGAGTTCGCGCAACTTTTGAGAACGTCAAAATGATAATTACCAATATTATTATTATAATTATTATTATTATTATTATTATTATTATTATTGCATTCATATTACTATCATTATTATTATTAATATTATTTTATAAATATTATATTATACCCTTAGACGATTATTGGTTTAGCGATTTGTGAAACGGTGCCCTTTAAGTGAGGCAAATTTATTAAAAAGGTCGGATTTTGATTTCTTTTTGCGTTCTTTGGAAACCTTGTCGGTAGAGCAAGCAAAATGTGTTTTGTCATTTGTAGTTCGAGGGATGGTTTCGGATACGGTGCTTCGTTCGATGGAGAAACGAGACGAGAGGTATATTTTTTTGATTTCAAGATTGATACGCGAATTCAATGAGAGGATCTTTGTTCGGCGGTTCGACGTACAGGCGCGCATTCCAAATATTGATAGCCGGTCATCCTCGACGAATTACGCAAATTGGCGTTGCTCGGTTTCCCTGCGCAATTATATTTTCAACTCGCGGATCCTTATTGGTTTAGGGTTAGAGTGTACAAAAAACGAAAAGGAAAAAAAAAAAAAGATGAGACAAAGGGAAGAAAAAAAGGAACAGGCGATTTTCTCCACTATTTTTTTAATCATTTCGAAACGAAGTAAGTCGAACGGAAATTAGATTGTTAGTAAGGCCACGTGACGATCGCGTGTCTCGTAGGTAATACTAATTTATTTAACAATATGCTGTGCATGTTGGGGCTGTAAAATATTATTAAACATGATAAATTTAAACCAACACGCATTATCCTTGGCGCGACTTTTTTTTTTGTAGATTGCCAAGCTTATTAACGATGTCGGGGGAGTTCTTTGTTAATTGACGTTTAGATTTATTCGATTCGTAGTGTAGATTCGTTTATCTCTTGAAAAAGTACGACCGAGTGTTTTAACTTCGTGTACAAAATATTTTTATAACACTGAAAAAAAAAACATTAAGAATTACTATGCTGGAACCTTAAAGCAAAGCCGTTTGTACAATATAGAAAAAATGACCGTGCCAGCTACAGAAAGATTCTGGTAAAACACACCAAAGTAAGGAAAACTCGGTAATTATTGCTGTGCTGGCACGGTAAATTTCCACTATTCTACAAATTATCTCGCTTTAAAGTTCCAGCATAGTAATTGGTAATGGTTTTTTTTCTTTCAGTAAACGTATATACACTTAATTGTATAAAGATCTTGTAATAATCGATTGTCGAGATGAACAAATAAATTTAACATTTTTGTTTGAATCAATTCTTGTTTGCGCCGAGGAATGGGGTCGATGGGAGGTGGTCAATTGGGTTAATTTTAAATGGAAGGACGCGAGGTGTGCGAAGGAAAGGTAGAACGAGAAGAGGAAGGAAAAAAGTGTGACCGGTGGTTAATATTTGGAATGATAGGGTTTCTTTTTTAGTTTCGGATTTTGAATTCTGCTGGTGTGTGTTTGTTGATGTGTGCCCTGAGAATGAATTGGACGTCATAAGAGATACGGAGAAAGATCGCGAATGGTAGAAAAAGGGTAAAGGAATATAAGAGTCTTAGAGACGTTTGGTGAACATTTAAATGGTGCGTGCGGAAAAATAAAGAAAGAAAAAAAGAACCGATAGAAGGAACTGTCGTTGGCTTTCCTCTCTAGCCTTTATATATACCATATATATATTTTTTTTGTTTAAGTCATAAATTCACTCGATCCTATACATTGTAATAGGAGCTCTATGAGTTGGTTTTATATAATAATTGTAATATTCTGAAAAAAGACAAAAAAAAAAGAAAATGGGGAAAAATAGAGTTACAAGTGGCACTGTAATCTTGTTCTATATATATATATATATATATATGTATATGTGCGTGTGGAGGATTCGGTATTGTCTTTATTTCAAATTCCTCCAGTATAAAGAAAGAAATGAAAGAAAGAAAGATAGGGAATAGATAAATCTGAGCGAATAATCATAGCGCTTTTTAAACGGCACAAAGTAATAAGCGTTGGATAAAAATCGCGCGCGGTTATCAAACGATGACGTAAAGAAAAGAAAGAAAGAAACTTTAATAAAAGCAAGAAAATGAGGAAAGAATAAATATTGCATCGAGGGGAAAGATTACAGCATAGCGTCGCGCACGTTTATGTCATGTTTTATCGCGCGATATTGTAATTTTTAGTGCGGGCGCGCGTCATTTGCGGCGGCCATTTTTATTATTCGTAAATCGTGAGCTTCAAGTGTCACCGATCATTTCAGTCTGACGAATAATTTATTATATCTTATTATCAGGATTAAGTGACAAAGAAGACGGCAGCAATTGCGATTATACAAAAAAAAAAGATAAATTGTAACTTATGTAATAAAAAAGATAATTATCGACGATATACCCAATGCCTTGGATCTAGCCAGTTATTGGTTTCTGTATGGCGCCGAAAGATGAAACGTTTTCAAAATGCAAAATGTAAACAAACAGTTGTTCTTGTTTTGTATTTACATCCATTTCTACGTAAACAAACAATATTATTGTTTTTGTTGCGTTGATTCGACCTTCCAGATGTTTACAAACATCATCTCTTTTTTTCTGTACACTCAATTTTAAAAACGTTTCCTTTTTCAGTTCCATGGTTTCTGTGCGATAACGGACATTTGCTTCAATAATTGTTCCCAGCTCGACCGGGCTACTTTGGAAAATATGCATTTTTAATTAACCATACTCGCCGGGGCCCTTGCGGGAATCTTTCTCACAAGTATTTCGGCGTAAGACGAGCGCTCAAGAGAATTGTCGGACCGACGCGGCTCATCTTCGATAACCCAATGTGATATAATTCGACGATACGATGGATCTTTAACGTTGAGAAGAATTCTCGCGAGCGGCGTTACATTCGGCCGAGTCAAATTTCGTTTGGAATTTTCCTTTTCTAACACGTCTTCGTCGTTTTAGTTCAATTTAAAAAGTACCCGCATTTGTCTCTCCTTTCACTTAGCAGATATATTATGCTCACTCTATTTTTCTTTTTTTTATTTAATATTTGTGTTTTTGCAATATGTTTAATCATAAAAGTAAGTAGAACTTTTCGTTTTTAGTGCATACCAATTGTTAGATTATCTATCCATATCAATGCGAGTTTAATGTAAGTTTAATTCCGTTCGCTTATTTTATTGTTCTCTCGTCTTCTTCTTTGTCTTACTCCGTTTATTATTATCTTTTTTTTTTTTTTCTTTTTCCTGTCTTTATTAATAAACAATAAATGCACGTTAAGTTTGTGGGGTTCAAGCTGTAAAAAAAAGAATTAATAAACGTTTTATTTTATTATATATAAATAATAATTATAACATAGCAATTACGAACGGTAGGTTTTTAAGGTTTATTGCGTTAATTAATTGTAGAGTTAAGATTTCGAATGGATATCAAATGTGCAGAACAAAGTTCGTTTGACATTGGAGGACTAATGCGAGCGATGTTGATCATAAGTACCGAAAAAATGGAAAGCAAAGACCAGTGTAACAAAAATGAAACGAAAAAAAAAAAGGAAATGAAACGTAAAAGTTGAAAAGGAAAAGAGAAAAGAAGGAAAAAACAGCAGTGTTTTTGTTGCGATACCGTTCTTTTCTCTCTTTTTTTTTCAATCAACGTTCAACACAAATTGATTTTGTTCTTCGTTTGATGTAGATAACAAATGTTAATGACCAAATATGCAATGCGAGAAAGACGAATAGCAAGAACACGACGAACGGGCGCGCGTCGTTGCCGCGTACTTTTTAAGTTGAACTATTTATCCAATCAACACGATTAGTTGTTAAACCACAGATGAATATACATTTTATACAATGAAACTTATTCTAAATACAACAACACGCCGTGAAATTAAATGTTTTAACGATATTGACATGCAATCGATGTGTTACGAAAATTCGTATTTTCCTAAACATTCTATTGGAAAAATGTGTATGAGTAATTCAGTTCCTTCCAAACGCAGTGTGGCCAATTAATAATTGACAGATTTGGTGTTGTATGCATGTAGGCGATGACAACAATTTATATATCGTACGAAGCCACATAGTTATTATTTTGTTAAATGCGCTTCTCTTGTATAAAGTTAAAAAGTAATGGTAAAATTAAGACGAGAATAATATTAATAATAATAATTAATTAATAATAATAATAATGATTAAATAATAATAATAATATTAATAATAATATTAATATTAATTATAAATGATAAATAATAATAATATTAATAATAATAATAATAATGATTAACAAATAAAACGAGAAAGACGGAAGAAAAAAAAATGAGTCCAAGTGCGTCGGTTATTCGTCGACCACGCTGTGCCGATGTAAATTATGCAGAGAATTTGATGTATCGACGGGGAAAAAGAAAGAAAAGAAACAGTTGATTAAGAAAATACTTATTTTGGTCGTATACCTCAAAACAAAGTAAATATAATTACAAGTACAGTACATGTAGCTGCATATACAAAGTTAAAAGTAAGATTTAATATGAAAAATTCGTCGCGTTTTCAAAGGTGTGGCTGTCGAGGCCTCGATGAGTTTCGATCGGCAACTCCTTAAGTTGTACATGAATAATCCACGAATCAAAAACGAGAAGCGTTGACAAAGATAACGTAACGAAGATCGAAGAAGAAAAAAGAAAAAGAAAGAAAAAAAGCTGCGGAAGATAAAAAAAAAAAAAAAAAAACGAAGACCAAAAGCAAAGTGGATTGTTGGAACTAAAATGCTACTGTTTTCTTTGCGATGATGTTGTAACGTGTAACTTGGAACAATCGTAGTGATGGTCCGCAAATCGATTGTGTATTTTTTCAACTATTTGCAAACGGTTTTTTTGTAATTACTTTTGTTTATCACTTCCTACGGACATAATTTTGAAAAAGCATATGCATATATATACATATATACATACACACGTATATATATGTATATATATATACACTCACATATATATATATTTATTGGCCTAGTTATAAACACTATGATTTCGAGCCCCCCCCCCCCTCCCCAACCCCGTCTCTCTTTGTTTTTGTACATAAAGAACACTTGTCTGTCACACGCCCCCTCCCCCCACCCCTGCAAAATGTATATATGAATTTATCGCAGTTCTTTCGCACTTCGCATTAGCAAAACGACAAGAATTGACGTAAAGGAAAACAAGAAAGAAAGATAGAGAAACAAACAAAAAAAAGTAACTGAAATAAGCGCAATGTTGTAAGCTCTCGAGGTGTTTCTGAAGGAAAGAAGAAAAAGAAGGGGAAAAAAAGGAAACGAAAATCCACTCATTTTCTTTGACCTCCTCAGCAAAGATAGAGAAACACGACCGTTCTGTATCTTCCTTTAGATACTCTTCCATGCGAAACGAGAAAAGAAAAATGCCGCCCTTCCTCCTTAATTTCCCTTAAGTTAATATGGGACCGAAGAACGAAACCTTATCGAAATAAAAGTATTTGAACCGATCCCTCACGTTTTTGATGTTTAAAATGTACGCAGAGCCGTTTGAGAGTAAAAAATAAAAAAAAAAACAAGCATTGTTGTTTTTATTATGCCAATTCGACCTTTCTTGTGTCACGAAAACAATGTTTGTTTGTATTTTTGAATCGAAGAAACGTTTCGCCCTTCGGTCGCATCAGGTTAACTCCCCCCCCCCCCTCCCGCGTCTTGCTTGCGTGCGTTTTCACACCGAATTTTTCGTTGGGCGTATTTTACATGTAAAAATGAATTGTTACCGCGATCAACAGAAACGACACAATTGTGAATAAGATAATAAGTATAATGATAATCGTAATTGTGATGGCGTTGACGAATGACGATGGAGACAACGACGACGACGACGGCGACGACGACGAAGACGAATGATATCGATAACGATGATGACGGTGGTGGCGGCGCCACCGCCGTTCATAAAACGGACACACGTGGTACGAAGAAGGGGGTCAAGAAGGCGCTCGGAAAAGGGACGAATTACGAATGGGAGAATTGGATTTGCCGATGGGGAGGCCTCGAGAGCCCTCGAAATTGTCAGCGAGCGGACGAATCATATTACCGCACAGTCCTCTTTCGATGGTCCATCAATGAATAACGTAAGCCGATGGTGTTTTTATTTAAGCCATGAATCAGCATAAACTGTGATTACGCGGGCGCGCACATTCGCCGCGGCGCCCGGTCGCGCGATCGCCACGATCCGCCAGCGGCTGTCCACCGACGCACACACTTCCGGGACGACCAGAGACCCGGTTCGGGCGCGTGCGTGCCCCGACTCGAGCGCCAATCAAGCGACGGCCAACGCGCCCCGCGAATCACCTCCCCTTCCCGCCCCAACCCCCCCCCCCCTTTTCTTCTTATTTTCTCCCCGTTTCTTTGGCTCTCCACTTCCCGCCCGGCAACGCTCCTCCGACCCGGCCCACGAATTTCACCTTTCCTTTCGATCGCTTTCGGCCTCGTTTTTGTTCGTTTCTCGACGGCGAAGGGACGGGTCCGATTGGATCGTGCGCGCGGCGAATGAAGCGGCCGCTGTGAAATAAAAAAAAATAAAAAAATAAAGAAAAAAAGAGTCCCGCGAAAGTAAGGGGACGGAAGAGAGAAAGGGAGAGCGAGAGCGAGCGAGAGAGAGAAAGAAAGAAAGAGAGAGAGAGAGAAATAATAAGATAAAGGAATAAAAGGAAACACACATACACACACAAAAATGTAATGTACTCCGTTTCATAAGCCGAGGGCCTAGAAAGTCTGATTTTTTAACTACTACGAGGATGTGTATTATAATGTGGTCTACGACGATTGTTTATTACTATGTAAAGTGACAGATTTCAAAATTAAACATTAATCACTGTTAAGTCGTTCTCTTCATTGTTCTTCTCATTCGAGTGTATAGTATATTCTTTGATAGTTGGGGCCGGACGCGAGCCGGATGAATTACAAATAATTGCGGGGATTTCACTTTTTGTGACGGGAGATGTATAAATAATAAAATGTATACAAGTTTTAGTGTTTTAAGACAGTTCTTTTCATTCGACTAGTCGAGCCAGCGTGGTCAACGCTACCGGGATATTCAAATACTTCTTGCTTTTTTTTTTATTGCCTTTACCTTTTGCATCTTAAGGTACCTCCAATCTGAGACATTAATTTTATTCCCAGGAAACAGGCGTTGTTCTAATCAGTTACCTTTGAATGTCACCCTGTGCTCTGGAAGACATTATGTTTCAATTTTTTTTTTGTTAAGGTTTCTTTGATGCAAATCCTTTTTTTTTTGTAAGTCAATTTAATATTAATATTAATGTTGCATCCATTTTTCAGTATAAGATTGCAATAACTTTGTCGCAAATGCATTTTATTTGTTTGAAAATTTTGATATTTTAAGTAATATGTATGCACATTGTTAAATCTCGCTTATTTATATATGGGACTGAAGAACAAAACGTTCTTAAAATAAAAACATGTAAACGAAAAATGTTTGCAAATGCTTGAAAGGTTGTGTAAATACAAAAAAGAGATTGTTTTTCATATTGGTTTTGTATTTTAAAAACGTTTAATTTTTCAGTACCATTATTTGCATATATTTCGTGTCTAATTTAACACTTTTTATCTTATTAAGTAGATAATTGACATTACGAGGTATGTACGAATTAATTAACGAAAATAAATTCAAAACTTGTACACCGAGAAATAAGTATGACAGAAAAATACCAGACTTTAAATAAATACCGGCTATACTTGTTTAATATAAAAAAATTATCGTGCAAATCTAGTTAAATGTGCATAAAATCTAGTCTGACATGCTAGAAATTGAATAATAATATTTACTCCCCTTAAAAATACAATGTATTGGTAGCCCGGGCTATGAAAATATATTAATTTTCATGATGAGTAAAATATAGTACTCAACTCGAACAAAAGTGGTTTCAGGTTGGTAACTCTTCGCCTTTGGCTTAGATTACCAACTTAAAACCACTTTTTTCCTCGAGCAGTAATATACTATTACTAGACTAGAGTATTTCTTAATATGAGACCAGTATGTCCGGCGTTTACTAAAAAGTCTAGTATTTTTCACAATTCTTTTTTCCCCAGTGTATTCATGACTAAAATAATATCATTAACATATTTTGTTTTTCATTAGTTATTTATCTATATTTGTTTTCAATATAAATATAGTGATTTGTAAGATAGAATTGCATGTGTTTTATATTTCCAGCACATCCTCTCGTGGTCACTAAATAAGAGTTCGTCGAACCGAGAGACGGAGGAACAATGAAATTTTACTGATTCGTAGCCCAGTTTCATCATTATTTACAAGTATTCGGTGCGATCAAAAGGCGTATTGCAGAGGCGATAAAAATCTTCTAAAGCCTCAGATACGGATCCATAAATCGTTCGTTGGCAGTTTCGTCGCACCACCACATGCTTTGTACTGTATTCTTTTCGCTTCCTACCCGTGTCATGTGGGCAGCGTTTGTTATTAGGCATTTTTAAAAACAGCCTTGCGAAACGCACTTTGTTTCGCAATCCACTTTCAGACGCTTCCCTTGCAATAAGAACCGGCATATCGATTTCCATATATAGTTTTTTCTTATTTTTTTTTTTAATGGAAACTTATTTAAATTTTAATTTATACACTTGACGTCAATTGGAAAGTCACCATCGTCAGCTTTACTTTTATTTACAAAGCCATACTGAGAAAAAAGATTGCACTTAAAATTACTATACTTTGTGGCGTTAGAAAGGTATTGTCTGTTGTGTCTGCTATTTTACCATATCATTCCTGTAAAATTTCATGTATGATATGGTAAAATTTGTTACTTATTATTTCACATTATATATATTATTTTTTCGTCTTATTTCTACATTTAAAATATTAATATAAAATAATTTTTTTTTAATAATTATTTTATATTTAATCACCGCATTTTAAAGTAAACCATAATCGAGCGATATTATTATCTAATTTGTTAAAATAATCAATATTGTAGCGTTCAATTTATTCACAAACATCAATTTGTTTCAGCTTATCATAATTCAATCATGATTGTCAAGTTGATATCAAGAAGTCGACGCATGTTAGTTTGTCCTAAGGACCATCCTTATACCATTCAATTAGCGAAGCAAACGCTACACCGAAGCTTGTACTGTTATTATTTGATATCTACAACGAACCGCTTCTCCTTTTTTCTCCGAGAGAAATCGTCACGCGAGCGACATAATTATCATAAATTACACGCATTAGCTAGGTTCGACTGTTGCCTTGCTACGTTCGCCTTGCTATAAAATAGTTTAATTGGAGGTAAGGAGAGTCGTTAAACGGCACTTTTTTTTCCATCAATATTTTCATGCTTCGCCAGTTTTTTATGTTTCAATGTTTCAATTATTGCGGGAACGAACGACGTCGGCTCTCGAGTGCATTATTTTGTCATTTTCATTGTCCTTTTGCGATTTCCGGTACTCCGAGTCGAACGCGGAGCATCCAATTTACGTATTCGAATCTCGAGCGAATAATTAACTTATCCGGGCGTTCAATCTACCACGTGAGGCGCGGATTAACTTAACAAATGTAATTAAAGTCATTGATACAAATTTCTGAATAATTGTACAATGTTGGGGAGACGTGATAATAATTACATTTGTACCAAAATTTGTGACGGTGCTGAAAAATGAAGCATTTTCAAAATACAAAATGTAAGCAACAATTATTTACAATCATTAGGTTTTATAAGCTAAATGTTAAATACATTTCATTCCTCAGTTCCATTTCATTCTTTAGTTCTATAAATTTGTCGATTAATTTCGGTGGCAAATTTTGAAAATAAAACAGCACGAGAAACAAACGAGTAAACTTTCTTTTTATCGATTTTGTTTTGTTTTATTATTCTTTTTTTTTTTATAAGAGAACCAAGTCTGGTCTGGCAGAGGCATTGGAATATGTAAGTGCTTCAATTACAGGATGTCGTTAGTTGACTACGATGACCGTCGCGTCAATGACTTTGCCTGTGGGGTGTGACCGCATGCCGCGCATAAAGTGTCGCGTCGTTGATGGAAATTCGATACCGCGTCATCCTCGACACATTTGCCGAACGCAAACTTCAATTAGATCGTATAAAAATAAACCGAACAAATTTGTCATTCTAACCGAGCGGAGAATGAAATTAAAATTTTGAATATAATAGGGAATGTACACTGAGAAAAAATGTTGAAAAAATTGCTATTTTTTGTTGCAATTTGAAGATACGATGGACAAAGTTGCAAAATGTAAAATGTATTCAAAAAACTTGTCAAAATAAAGTGAAAAATCATAATATTTACGTCTTTTATGGATACATTCTATAATTTTTAATTGTAATTTTTCGACTTTGTTCATTACGTCCTCAATTTACAATTTTTACAAAAATTTTTCCCTCAGTGTAATAGAACTGGAAATATACATTCGGTTCTTTTCCTTTTCTTAACGCTAATTAGTTCAAGAGATTGGAAGGAAATGTAAATGAAAACGAAGGGATCAGCTTATTAATGTAATATTAAATAATTTAATCTCTCAATTTAATTGCACTTCAGTATGATCAAATTTGTGACTAATAATAATAATAATAATAATGTGTTGGATAATTTTACAGTAACTCGAGCATTTTCAAGAGCATGTCATCGGGAAAGTTGCGTAATTGTATTATGTAAATGCGAAGCGCAGAATTACTATGAACGCTTGGAACTTTTGCGGAGTTGAGTTCACTGATGCACTGAGAGAAAAGGGATATAAAAATTTACTGTTTAAAAGAAACAATTTAGTATTTTTATTAATGGTAATATAGTTGTATATATGTTTAAAGCTAGAATATACTAAAGATGTTTATAATATATACACGTACTCATATATATTTGTTTTGATTCTACTGGCTAAAAAGAAAAGGCAAGACAGCTGCTTCCAACGGTGGATAACGGTCCGGAACAAACGAGGTGCATTGTATTCTTCATCAAGTAAAGCAACAATGCGACGGATGAAAATTTGGATAGGTCAATTTATGGTAACATTTTTATGTTTTCTAAAGCAAAACAAAATTACTTTTTTTTTACCAGTCATTTATTAGTTTTTGCTGATATACAACTCAATTTTTGTTTGAAATAGTAAAATTTTGCATTTCTCTCAGTGTGGATAACACATATTTTGAGTTCATTTTATTCCATCTCGTGGTGCTTTTTGAGAAGTTGATTTCTCAAGTAGCCAGTTTGTCGAAGGCGAAGGAATAATGTAGGTAATGTGTATTTGTAATTTGATTAATTTATGTCAATGATCAAGTGGGGCAGCACGTCACACGTTTTATGCTTTAACTTTAGTCGTTTCAATGAGCGTATTTATATTATCATGTTGTTATATAAAGTAAAGAAATTGTCGATCAAACGATTTCATAATTTGGTTTACTTTTTTATTAATATTATTTAATCGTGATATCTTGTTAAAAATCACGTATAAAACGTATAAATAGATATTAAAATGTAGAAAAATATAGTTTTTATAACGAGTGTACGGAAACTGTCCTGTTTCCACTCTCGGGTGGAGAACGACTAGTTTCCATCCTAGGGAGGAAAACGACCACTTTCGTCCTAGGACGAAACAGGGCACTCTCCTTATACTTGTTACAAAAAAAAAATAGTAATGTGCACCAGGGACGGAACGAAGATTATAGACTCGCGCGAATTTGGCCAACTTCATATACTCGTCCATAATCGTTATCGTTCCATCTTTTGTGTATAATATACTATTATGCATTCGCCCGTTATTATACGTTTTAACACCTTCATTTTTAACAGGGCTGTAAAAGTAGAAAAATAATTGTCAGCCCTTGGGCGGCATAAAGTTGATCATAAACAAAGGATTATTTGTTTGCGCGTAAACGCATTTCATTCCCTTTGCGAAGCCTCGGCTAAATTGACGCGCGTTTAAATAAAGTAAAATGCGAGCGGAACGGTTTCTCGTGTATCTTCCTCGATATATCACGTTCTCTCGTGTACGGGTGTCGATAAAGGAAAAGGCGCGGCTGGCGTTTCGCAAGCAGCCCCCGTGGATCGCTCGCGCCCCCTATAAATCATAATTAGCCGATGGCTGCGGCCGAGCGCTAACTTATGGCCGGCCCGGGTTCGATCTAACCGATCGCGGCCGAGCGCGCACCGTGGCTCGCTTATGCTGGCGCGCAATCTTGGCCTCAACTAAATGCACACATTAGCATACGTTCACACAGAGCCGTACACCCCGTTTCTAGTCACTCCCTCGAACGGGTTTAATGCTCCTACAATGCCGGCAGCGCCTGTTACAACTCACAATAGACGTAATACTTACGTGGCCATCCTCCTTCCTTATACAGAAGTCGCGAGATGAGAGCAACCCTTCCTCGACCGCGCGATTACCGTTACGATCGTTGAATAATGTATCGCCCTTTTTCAACGCGGCCGCATATTTTGCCACTCGGTCAATTAATATAAATGATAATGAATGGGCAGAGTGTCGGCTTGCCTGGCCCCTATTCTTCGGTCAACATTTCGTTTACAACTAATAGAACTTTTAAATGTTTTTTAGGAAACAAATATATCCTTGTTAGAAAAAATCTAGTTGGGATCCTACATAGGAATTTGGCACCGGAGATCAGCTAGTTTCCTAGGTAGGTTCCTGGGTAGTTGTAGGATTTTGCCTAGTTTCCTAGCTGGGGACCTAGGTTGATTATTATTTGCATCAATTTAAGGACACGTTGAATAAGTAATTATTTTTGCCAGAAATATTAGGCAAGTTTCAAAATTACGTTGCAACTATTAATTCAATAATGATAAAGGCTCTTTTTCAAATCTCCAAGATTAATTTTCTTATCGTTTGATTTTGATTTTTCATTTTCAGAATTTTCCCGTTATCAATTCAAGATATTTATTGGCTGCTTTAAGTCGAGCAACGTAATGGGATCTTGGGTTATTCAGCTGTCGCGCACTCTGGTTTTGCATCAAAGATCGACCTTCGGAGCAAATGATTTTACATTCGAGCTGCGTCACGACTTCCCCGAGTTTTAGCCCATGACTGGTTGTTACATTAGACCCTAGGCTTCGGTTTTGTCAAGTCTTTCTTTGCTTTTTTACCGTCGTTCTTTTCTTTTTTGTTTTTCTCCCCGTTTCGTTGCAGGCGAACGCTCGATCGGTCGCTCCTTTTAGGAAGTTTATGCCGCCCACGAAAGCGGAGCATGAATGAAAGAAGACTCGAGTGTTACGAGGGCCTTTTTGGAGGGTGCTCACGTGCCTGTCTCACGTGGAATAGGCACTCCCATTGTCTTGCGCAAACTTACAAAAAAATTCCCTTCCTTTCTTACGGCAAGGAGGTTGCAGTTTGGTTTTGCAGTCATCGGCTGATAATAAATAAATTTCCACTTCTTACACGTGCATCGAGTATTTATAAAATCAACGATGAAAGAGATTTTTCAAAGGATTTTTATATGGATATGGGTAAGATAAAATGAATGAGTAAGGTGGGAGATATTGGTAGTGAATTAAAAAGAAAAGAAAGTGCAATGAAAGAAATTATATAACAAAAAATTTACCATATAATTTAATTTTTTGTATGGTTGATAAATTACATTATAAGTGCATTATAAGTGAACAAGTTACTATATAATTTTTCTCAGTGGACGGTGAGTGTTAAAATAAATGTTACGTTAACATTGTTTTAACGATTGGCTTGTTTTTTTTATTTCAGACACACTTTGTGCAATTGTAGTTGGAAAATTAACGGTCAGAAGAGCTACTTTAATATAACAACGGTTGAAAGATAATTGGTCGCGTCTTTTGTATTCGCCTAATAAAATTACAATCTTTTATCGTTCGCATAATTGTAAAAACAATGTCGGCTAATCGAGAAATAATGTGCACAATTAATGCGAGCAAACGTGTATTAACATATACAGATCGGTTGGAGGTAGCGATACGGGGGCTGAATATAGCGGAGGCAAAGAAGTAAAAGGCGATAGGCCGTGGCGCGAGACAGGAAGAGGCTCGGGGAATCACGACACCGATGCTAATCGCGAAAGAAAACCATTGAGCTGGCCTTTTTCTTCATTCGATTCTCTTTTGGTCCGTTCCGCGCGCGTTTCGACCCTATCTCGTGTTCATAATTCCAACCCCGCGGCTAAAATCCGGCCTATTCTTACGTCAAGCCACTTTTATTCCAAACGCGCACACGAGAACCCACTTTTCACAATATTGTTTCTGCTTTTTTTTTTGGTGGGAAAATACTTTTTCTTATTCATTAGCGGAAAAGAACGTGTTTCGGTCAAAGTTATTATACTTTGTACACTGAGAAAAAAGTTGGGATAAAAATTATTATACTAAATGTAAAAATGGGGACAAATTACAATTCTTGTGATATTTAAAATACATTTTAAAAGAGATTATCAGTATTATACAAGTTGTTATGGTACAGTATAATAAAAATGTTCATTTTTCTTATAACCTCTTTTAAACTGTGTATTAACTAAGACAAGAAGATGTCATTTGTCCCTCTTTTTACATTTAGTATAATAATTTTTATCCTAATTTTTTTCTCAGTGTATGGTACATAATTTGTCTTGTTTAACATAAAACTATAAGTTCTTCATAATTATGGTAAAAGTTGCACCGATAAAAATTTGTCGTTAAAAACTTTAGCACTTTTTCTTACAAATTTTTCCGAATGAAAATGCATCAAAATCTAGATTAGATCAATCTAAATTATGTCTTAAAATTGATCAGATCACATTTTGTTTCTTAAAATCTGTAAATATTTGCAATGAAGAAAAAAATGAGATTTGTATTTGGCTCAGATTTAATTAGGCGTAAACAGATGAGTTTTTTTTTAATCAAATGTAATCAGTTCCGGATATACTTATTCACATCACCTTAGATCGCATTAGATGCGGATATTTCAATTTTAATCGCACAAGTTTTAATTTAGTTTGAAATTATGCTTTCTCCTAATTATAAAAAAATAACTATATATCTACTTTTATAAAAATAACTTTATATAAAAGTAGATATAACATATACGCATGAATTTCATACACTGTAATAAATAATCAGGAATATCACAGCAGCGGTAATTTTCCTTGTATATTTTAATATTAATGCAAAATGGAAACTCGCTTTGAAAAAAAAGTCGTTACTAATGGATTATTATTTAAGTTACTTTTTAACATCCCATTGTAATAATTAATTAAAAACCGTTAACTGTGCTCACTTTTATTCGCAGCATATCGATTTCTGCCATGGAAACGAGTATTGCGTTATCGTATGGATCTTCAGGAGGGGCTTCCATACAATTTCTTCGCAACGTAATTCACACCCAAAATGGAGCCGTGCCTTAATTTGATACAGCAATTACAAAGTGGCATTACTGCGATTAAACGGCAAAACTGTTACCACGGCCTGCTTGGATCCCACTCAAAGAAAGGAAGCCGAAGAGTTGTTTAACGTGGCTAAAACTTTTCAGCGCCAAGTAACAATAACCTCGCCGCCACGGGACTTAATAAAATCGATGGACTTGACGTTTTTAGATCGCGTGTCGGCGTTACAAGTCGCCGTTACTCCAACTGGGATTTGTAAAATTGGACGAAATTTGAAGACAAAAATTTCTTCGGGACAACTGCGAGCTAAATGGAACATTCCATTGGACTTTTGAGATCTGATAAAGTTTCAGTTTTATATCTGACACTTGTTGTCTTACAGTCAGAAAAGAACTAATTATATAATAAGTATATATAATATTCATATAAGACTCATAAAATAATAACCCATTTTTCTATAATTGACTTCGCTGAAAAATTTTTGTATTTCACTATTCGTCGGGAATAATAATATTTTATGTTAGTTTATATCTGATTATTATATAATTATTTATTTGTAAGCGTAGTCCATTCGTCCGAAAGTCTCAGACGTGCGGTTCAAGCGTGCGCCATAAACGTCTGAACCGTGCGTTTCGAACGGTCTACGCGTGCGGGCAAACGGCTCATTCGTTTGCCACAGATTTACGCCACACGGCTGCGCAGTGTGGGGCAGACGCGTCGCGCGTTTCCACGTTTCTCAGTGTACTCGTCGTGGCGGATTTTCTTCCGAGGCAACGAAAAAAAAGTCGACGAGACGCGCGTGGGTGTGGGAAAATGGCGAATGTTCACTGTTGGGTTCCAGTGTTGATTCAAACGTTCCGCCATTTTAACAGGTTTCGAATGCTCCTGTTCGTCCCCCGTTCCATCGTTCGGCGCGAGAGCGAGCCGGTTGCGTGTGCGGTATTGTCAGTTATTTCTCGACAGCGACTGCTGTAAGCTGTGTTATATCTTTGCGTTGTCGATCAGCGGAAGTTGCAATCGCGATAGTGTCACGTCAATCGCTTCATTTTCCTCCTCATCCGCGCTCTTTCGAGTAAGTCCTTCGAAATGTCGACAAACAAACCAAAATCCAAAATGACCTTGATTTTTCGTTCGACGCGCGACGAGCCTCTTTTGTAAATTTACCGCTAAATTGACAATCGTTTATTTCGCCAAATTGACAGTGCCATGTATTACATTTGTCCCTTTCAATTTGCACGTTATATTCCTTATACATATTATCTTTGTGTAACATTGTTTACCAGCAATCACACTCTAATCAATTACACGTTTTAACGCACAAATTGGTTCGTGAAATATTGACT
The DNA here is from genome assembly GCA_022817305.1 of Leptoteleia sp. ZL-2020. Lineage (NCBI taxonomy): Eukaryota > Metazoa > Arthropoda > Insecta > Hymenoptera > Scelionidae > Leptoteleia > Leptoteleia sp. ZL-2020. The sequence continues at coordinate 11,284 of JABFPN010000034.1, read as the reverse complement.
ATTTTCACTGATTTTATGTGAGTAAATTTTGGTAACGCGTCACATCGAGGATCAAAGTTTCGTTCGGTACAATTTTTTCGTCTACTTTTTCAATGTAAATCCGCTGGATATTGTTACCAAGTTAATCGCGCGATTGAAAAATTTTCCTTTAGCTTACATTTTTTCCGCTCGCCATTAATTGCCTTCGGCTTTAACGAATGTAACATTTTTTCGAATCACACAAACGTATCATCCTTACAAATTCATGAAGTATCATTGATAATAAGGCGGCGCGAGGTATAAATAATAATCGTGGAATAAAGTAAGCGTACTCGTTGCGTAGGATCAGTTTTGTTCTTTTTTTTTTAATCAAGTTTTTTCTTTATGCATTGAAATTATATGGATGTTGCCGATCGCGATAACAAAAACTAACGGAAATTTAATTCATGAGAAGAACCGCGTAGGGGATTCTGCACGAAAGTGGATTGCTTTTATGATATTTGCGCGGGCATTAATGTTTGTATAATAAACAATTATGTTCTACACGAAGCGGACTAAATGACTGGCGTGTCAAAAACCGAATAACGATGACAATATTGTTTTACTTAATATTTGCATTTTACATTATTTAATGCCTTTAAAATCAATAATACGCACGGTTACAAATGTTGCTTTTGTTGTCGGAGGCATTTTGGTTTAAGTTTGTAACACTTGCATTATTGATTTGCAGAAAATAATGCGTGGATTCGTGACAAAATGTACCCCGCGATAAACGACGTGTAAAGTGAACTTCCAGTTGAAACCAGTCAAATGGCACCTCAACATTTGTCAACACATTTTACAATATAAATTAATAATGTGTGTATAAAGTATTGGAAATGAATAGTTTGTTTGCGTCTGCGAACGTGTCCTCCGCAAAAAGTTGAGTGTTTAATTGCAATATGTAAAAGATAATGATAATGGTAAAAAGAGGCCGCTCTTGGTAGTGGACTTTATTTATCGACAATAAACTGTGGACAATAAATGGGATAAATTTAAGGATGACACGTGCGCGGGAAAAATGCCTTTGATTGTTATGCGCGGCTGATGATATCAGTCGCGGCTACGATGGAGTGCGCTTCTTCCCAAAGTCGGATCAAGGTCATTGTCCAAGCGTTGCGACTACCGTAACAGTCATCATAATGGCTTACGTACTTTGGCGCGTTTTAATGAAGAGATACGCCAAGGTACGAATCGGAATGCGAAATTTCCCGGTGAGTATTTCGCGCGGATTAATCGCCCGCAATAAGTCATAAATAAATGCCTCGACCACGCGGTCGTAAAATCGCAGTCATAGTTGTTACACCGATTTATGTAAATTAATCGAATCCCTAGTAAAAATGAAGCATACGTGTTCTTATGTTTTAACAATTTGTATATATAGATAAAGATTGACATTTAAAACTAATGTATTTGCTTTTAAAAACAGTAATATTTAGTGAAAGATTGACATGTATGTAAAACGATGCCAAAAGCAGTAATATTTTCTGCATAAATTATACAAAATTTGTTATAAACATACTGACACTTTTAATCTTTGATATCCATTATTTTTTTACCGCGAGTTTCCATCAGGTTTTAAAAACATTAAGCACTAACACTTTGTACTGGAATATCTTAGAAAAGATTAGCATAAATTAATAGTTTCTTTGTAATTCTTTGCGTCACCAATTGCTATGTATTTTTCTTTCCTTTTTTTTTACAGATTTCGGCTCAATATAGTTCTCATTTGTATGTACGTATATAATTGTACCTATATTGGTTTTGTGCGTGCAAAATATTATTTCTTAGTAAATTTCAACTTTTTGACTCTTACGTCAATCTTATTTTGTCGCGTTTCGTAGACGCGCGGCATCATTTGACTTACGAGCGCAATTTTCTATGCGCCTAGAGTTCGAGCAAGGTGAAAGCCTTTGTGATATTTTAACGAACGTCTGAGATTTTGCACACTGGCGCATTTATCTATAAAAGGACGCGTGCTGTGTCTTTATGGTTGTTATTATATGTGGGACAATACGAAATGCCTTACAGAAAAGGGATAGCCTTTCTTTATCCTCAATGAGAAGTAGGAATAATTTAAATAGTTAAGTAATGTGTTTTGCCAAATTGTAATGTATTGAAAATTTTTTCTTTCCTTCTTTTTTGGAAAGTTTTCCAAGGTTTTCAGATGGAACTGAAGAATTAAACGTTTATAAAATTGAGCATATAAAAACAAATGGATATAGGATATAAAACAAACACAAAATTTTCCTGACATTTTGTATTTGGAAAACTTTTCATTTTTCAGTGCCACGATTTTCAGAGGGTCTGGGAAAAGTTTCAAGATTTTAAGAATTTTTGAATTAGAGTGACGAAGTCTTCACAAGCTTCCAATAATAAAGAGATTTTAACTTTGCAATGCTGCAAAGTATGGTAATTTATGGTTGAGGGTAATTATATGCAATGGGATTTTAGAATGATTCGACGATATATTTTTTCACTTTCAACACGCAACACTGTTCGAGGCGCCTGTTTATAATCGTTTCTTTTTACGCTTTCTCAATAATTGCAGTTTGCCGTTTATCGCTTCAGCATACTATTCATATAAACCTTGCCATTATATACTTTTGTTAAGTTTACAGAATATTTATCTTATTAAATGAAATGTAACGCGCGGATTTAAATACCACAAGTGTAAGTTGATAACGTCCAGTATGTAAATATTTTATTCTTAAAGTTGTGCATTCGAGTAATTAATTTAGCAATAAATAATTAGGATAACGTTAATAATTATGATTTTATAACGTTGCTTGCACGTTTAAAGCGTTTTAGCAGATATTTTATAAATGCCTTGCAATTGTTATTGCAATTTCATCCGTATAATTTGTAATTCTAGTATTATATAATATTATACTTGAAAAACAAGATGGGCTGCTATTACAAACGTTATTAGTGATAATAACGTAATAAAAATCATAAACGGAGACATTGATTCTGTAAGTTGTTTATTAATAATCAAAGTTACTTCTAAAACAGCATAAAAATAATATAATATATTTTCATGCGGTAAATTATTAAATGCATATCTGGCTGGAATATTGTATCAATTATTACCATATATCGACCATGTATATCCATATAAGGCCATATATGTTTCATTTTTACTAAGGCCACTATGCTGCCACATGATTTTTATAACATTTCAAATAATAATTCATGCACTTTTGTAATTCTTAAAAGTTGAGAAGCTGCTAATCAGTTCTTTTCTTTCACTCGTATTAAAACGTAAACAGAAGTGAATTCATTCCAAGAAGACACTAATAATTCTTACTTTCCTTCGGTTATCAAATTTAGCTGAGCATGAACAGTGGCGAATTTCTAGTAGATTTAAATGGGCTTTGGTTAATCATAATTTAACGAAGCGGAAATTGGATCCTACGAATAATTAATGCACAGCATTTCTACATTCCGAATTCGGAGTACTATGAATAATTATTCTTAAACGGATTGTATGTAACAAAAACTACTTCTGTCCAGTAATATTTGATGTTCAAGTGTATAAAGTTATTTTTTATATTCTCAATAAAAATAATATATATATTCGGGAAACTAGATACTTGTTGGATATTTAAATTTTGGCGGGAAAAAATAATATATATTAATTATTATATTAGATTAGAAAAAAAATTTACTTTATTCGAATGTTCAATCTCTACACTCCCCGCCCCCCCCCCCTCCCCACACACACAAGGAACGTTCATTTAAGAACTACGCAAAAAAAATGTACAAAAACTTGTACAGATTCAATCTGTACACTAAACATAAATTAACTATCATATTCATATATCAAGATTATATATGTATGAGCGAGACTTAAGTAATGCAATTATTTGGTACATTGTGTGTGCAATTTTTGCGCACCACCATTTTGCATACAAAGAATTTTTATTAACCGTCGCAATTTACATGACATTTACAATCGTCAGAGGTACACGATGATAACCGTGTAGCCCATCCACGGCCACTCATACCGAAGGTCAATGAGTCGCGGCGCATCTGCGCAGGCCGCGTTACAATTATTTGAGCGAAAACCTAAGCTAATAAGAACGCGGTAATTGGATAATTGCGCGTTTCGCCGAGCGCGCATTTTTTTCTCCGCGCGATTCGCATTCGATTTGCCTTACGCAGAAACAAAATTTCATCCGCCGCGGCGCTTGCAATTCCTCCCCGCCGAGACTTTCCTTTTGAGGGTTCCTAATGGCGGAATCCACCGTGTCGGTTTTCTTTTTCCTTCGCCAATGCAGGAAGCGGCTAGAAGTAATGCTTTTTGCCGTCTCTGATAATTGATATCAAAATTAATACCGTTTAATTCTGTTAATGGGGAATGAAAAATGAGTTCTATCCTTTGTCTAGCTAAACTTTATTTTCACTATCCAAAGGGAACTTTTCTTATGTTTTTTTATTTAATTGATAAAAATATTATTTGAATGTTTTAAAAATATTTTTAAAAGGTTAAAATAATATTAATATTATATCGTTCGGTATATCATAACAAAAATAATATAAGGAAACAAAGTCAACCGTAATATTAAGCATTTCATTAAAATATATACAGTTAAAATAAAAAGTATTATTTCCAAGAATTGTTTATTCGTGGCGTTTTCTGAGAAAAGCCTCGAAGTATAATACCCCCACCACTTACCCCCACTCGAGCTCGGCCCGTCTCCCACCCACTTTCTTGTTAGCTTCAATCGCCAGTTCCGCTCGGCCAATCCCAAAGCATCACGCGACTGTTGCGCCAAAAACTCGCACAATTTGGGATCACTTCTTTCGAAGCAGGTAAGCCGTTAAGTTTTTAAGCAATTTAACCCCACGGTTTTAACTATAGATTCAGTTTTTTCGAATTTTTTTCAGCTTTTTGTTTTGTCCTCCAAATCTACAGTTTTTTGTTTAATTAAGATTGTTGGGCAACGCAGCCATTCCGTGGCTATTCACCTTGAAAAGATATAGTCCTTTATATTGAATAGAAAAAAAATAATGCCGTCTATTTTACCGTACACATAATAATGATAAATTAAAAAAATGTATTTTTCTAAATCGATATTTCATAAATGATACTTTTTTTTACAAGTATGAAAATGATATTTTGTTTGATAAATGAAATTTTTTTTACAAGTATTTCGTGCGTCGATAAAAGTAGCCATTTTTTTTATGAATATCAATTACATTTCTATTGCAACGGCCGTGGAATTGTAACATTTTTTTTATCGTTTATCCGGCGAGAACGCGATTAGCGCGCCATCTTACGTTGGCGTGGGGTAATGAGACTGCATTTTTTTACGGTTTAACTCACCACGCCATTGTTGTCCTCAGTTGTCCTTGAGGTCATTAACGTGTTTACTTTGGAGAAAACTGTGTCTATTGTTGATTTTACATTGGTCGCCCAAATTTACGTTTATTTGCATCGAATTTGGATAATGCGATATATTTTTAGTTAATTATCATGTGAATTTAAGGTTATTAAGGAAGATTCGGAAGGTAATTTTGTTCGTGTAAAAGGGAAATGCGGAAGAAAACTTGAAATACGCACTCGAGTGTCCATTCGTGGGATAGCCAATATATTTTAAAGTAATTTAACATTATTTTATAAAATAATTTTATAATTAAATATATATTTTTTTTATTTTTTAATTTTTATTACATTTTTTTGATTAAATTAAATTTTTATATATAATTATATATAAATGTAAATTATGTATATTTATTAATAATAATTTATATAAAATTATATAAAATAAATAAAGTATTAAATTAAATTATTATTAAATATATGTTAAATATATATTATTACTATTGTATTGTTATGATTATATTATGAATTATTAATATATTATATATATAGTTATAAACATATTATTCAATAAGTATATATAAATATATAATGTTATTATTAAAATTTATAATAGTAAATAATCTTAATTACTGTTTGAATATATAAACGTTTATAAATATATATATATTTTTTTAATTACAAGACATCCAATTTAAAAGCAATACCTAAATTTAATTTATCATCAGATTGTGTTTTATTGCAATAGGAAATTACATTAAACAGTTTATTATAATAGGGTTCAAGCCACGACTTTTACTTGTGTCATAATTACAATGTTCTCATCAGGTTGAAAGAGAAACTCGTTCATACAGTCATCGATATGGTGCTATGAAACAATATCGGCAATAGAGATACACGTAGGCCCGGTTGCCTAGGCCAGAGTGTGTTATAAATTAACTATTGACTCTTAAATGTCACGATGGGGTGGCCGATGCATTTCTTTTCTGATAAATCTCTTCTATTCTACGATGCAAGCCACAGGTAACCACTGTCAATTATTTATGTCGCAAATTTATTTTAAAAATCAATTAATTTACAGGTCAATGTACTGGAATTGGCATAAAACCAATTTCGGTTGTATTAAATTATTTCATTTTTTTTAACTTGTAATTAGTGAATTGTTTGCTGCTTATTGAATGTACAAATTTAAATATTTAACGAACTATAAACATTCAATATAAATACAAAGATATTTTGTTTCAAAAAGTTGACAAATTACACAAAGTTTGTCCAATTGTAAATGTTATAAATTTATTATTATAACAGATACAGTTTACATTATGAATAATTTATATATAAGTGCTGAATTATTGAATTTGGCCTCATTCTAAAATTGTTTAATGTATGATTTTTTAATATTTTGTATAAAAAGGTACATTCTTATAATTTCCGAGTTAAAATAATATTGTGGGGAGGAATACATCCATATAATACTATTGAAATTATATTTATTTTAACAAATAATTGCAGGTTATGTTAAATTTTTGGTTATTTAAAGAATACTCTGGTTCAAACAAACAAACATAAAGTTTTTACAGTATTACTGTAATAATACCTCGACAAAAGATTACTAGCAAACCCGTACTATTTATTTCCTTTCATCGTGCAACAAATATTCTGCAAAATTGCATAAATTAAATTAATTAAAGTCGAAAAACGAAATTAAGATTGATATTTTTTTGATTTAACGAATGAAATGAATAACGAACGATTGGTCCACATATGTTTTAATGATTTCATATAAGGAAATGAAAAATTCATATATGGACATGTATGTCTTTCCTTAATTACATATTTGGCCATATATGGTCTACATATGACAATAATTGGTTTGGATATATTATATCAAGCATTGCCATATATCGACGATATGGCGCCGTATATGGATTAAGGAAAGATATATATGGCCATACATGTATTTTTTATTTCCTGTTAAGGAATTGTTGAAACTTATATGGACCATATATGGGCCATATATCGTTGCCATTAGGGTTAGGTATATTTTTGGAGGGGGAGCAGCTTAGAGAGAGAGAGAGAGAGAGAGAGAGAGTGAACGTTCGATTTGAAAGGAAGAAGGGCTTAATTTGAGATTGCGGTGGTCTGGTTGGCTCGGGTTGAGTTAAAATCGACCAGCGGTCGGTCTCGGTCCATGTGACCGTGAACCACGGCTGACCTGCGACACAAACACAGCTTCCCCTCCAACCTCCTATAAATCTACCTGCGCAACGGCCGCGTCTCGTTTCGTGCTCGAGCCGCGTCTCGGTTCTTGCTCTCTATGTGCAAGGCATATCGGCATTGTACAGCCTGCATCGCACAAGAACATAACTGATAAATGCCGCGGGCATCAAATGATATGCGTGTAATGCTTCCTGTTTTCGGCCTTTTCCACTTTGCGCGTTTGCCGCCAGCCGCGCTTATTGCCAGTCTGCTTTTTCCTCTTTTTTTTTTTTTCCTTCCCTTCCTTTTTTTATCGATACGCTTCGTTTACAATTTTTGCCCCATGCTGCAAAGGGGAGAAAAAGTAGGCGCGCGTTCAGGGGGGGTGTACGTCCAGTGACAAAAAATTTATACAGGTGGCATATATGCCGCATATATGTTGGCATATGTTTCTCAAAAAACAATATGTATGTCTAATGGCAGTTTTGAGGACTGTCCTCAATGATAAATTTTGAAATAACGGCAATTTTGAGAATACTTACTAAAATTACTAGTTTTTAATCATTTATAGCATAGTTAAAACGATCAATTTCAAATTTCCCTCTGTAATTTGAAAATTTACCGCCAAAATTTGAATATCCAACGTGTACCTAGTCTCTCAAACAGGGCGAGTACCTCACAACTGGCGTTAGTCATATTTATATATATGTCTTTTCTTAACACATATTTGGCCATATATGTTTTTCCTTAACCCATATACGACGATATATGGATATACATGATAGATACGTGGCAATATAATATTCCATTTCTTCATATAATATTCTAGCCTAATAAAAATATACGTCCATATGTCTCATTTTGTCTGGGGTACTTGATTCAACTTTGTTATTTTTTAGAGTGTAAAGTAGACCTCATCGACACGTTGATGGAGTTTACTTGTTGTGTAAACAATTAGGACTTTCATGGAACAATGGAAAATAATGACGGGATCACTCGAACACGCGCGTAACAAGAAGAAAATTAATTAAACGGATGGACGTCGCGCGCCCTCTTGTTCTTAATTTACTCCGCTTCTCATTTAAGACAAATTGATTAGTGCGATAAAGTTGACGGGGGGAGCGGGAGGGAGGGAGGGTGTGTTGCTCGGAGATCTGGCGTAGGTGGACAGTTTGATTGATCGTTCGTTAATTGTCGCCGTCGACGTTCAGGGTCGTTATAAATTCGATTAGTCGAATGACCTGGGACTTTGTGGTCTTTTTTGCACGCGTAGAAAGCAAATAGGGAAAACGGTCGCATTTGCACATTATGGCCTTTTATTTTGCAACGCAGTGTGTGCCTACTGTATATTTGAAAATTCAAACGTTACTCTGCGAAAAGGAGATTTTCACTCGCGGATAATTGAATTGAATTAAGGTCTAACTTTTTCCCTTCTGGACTCAATTTCAATTGAACAAAAGTAGAAAACACTTTTGGCCACGCGTCTTCATATTCGAAGGCTTTGATTTGACTTTTCTTCTATCTAGATTTCTTTTATCATGAATTATATTTGTATCAGCTATCAATTTTCGTATAGCATTATTACCAATTAAAATGCTTTTAAATTTATTTTGACTCTAAAAAATAATTTATATTACAGATAGTAATAATTTACGTTATATAATTGAATAATGGTTAAAATCTGAAGCGTGAACTTGGACCTTTGAAATTTTATTAATATTTCATGGAATGGGAAATGCTAAAACGTTATATTTATAACATAAAGTTTTCAGTTAAAGGAGTTTTTTTTTCTTGATACAAATGTATGATATAAAAGAATTTCGAATTCTAATGTTTATTGGTACTTGAAGGCTGTAAAATATATATGAACCGAGGGCTCATTGTGAATTCCAAGTGCAGCGATCTTTCACTTATTATAATGGAGGTTCTTCTTTTCATTTGCGAGAGATATGTATTATTTATGAAAATGATGACTTTTCAGTATGTTTATTATTGAATATGAAAAGCGTATAATTGATGACGTTGGAAGTGCAAAAATATTTTTCTGTACACTACGAAATGGGACGTTTGGATTTTTCAGGAGAAAGTTAAATAATGTACAGCAACAATGTCGCATCAAACGATTGGTATCATCCGAGCTTAAACATGCAAAGTCGAGATGAAAGTGATTTCCTCGAGGGAGGCCAATGCTGAATATGTGCAAAGATTTTATAATTTGTAATCATATCAGAAGTTCATTTCACCAGGAGGATGATAATTTGGCGGGAATAACTTGTTTAATCTCATTTCCAAAGACAAGCGTAATGTTACGCCTGGCGTCAAAAGGTGACTCCAAAGCGTGGCATTAAAAGTGCAAAAAACAAAGCAAGCCAATGTTGCTGGCCGCCTCATAATGATACCCCCCGAAGTTGGTATATTTTAAAAGGAGTCCGACGTTCCAGATTTGGCGTGTATATTTACTCAAAGACGCTGGAATCCGCGAAAGATCTTGCGAAACTGTCGGCACGACCGAATGGCACGAATTAGAAAATGACGAGTCTTCGCAACGGAAGGAAAATGAATGCCAGACATTTCTGCGCCTAGCCCAGATACACCGTAACCCTAACGCGGCACGGAAAAAAGGAATTGAATGTCATCTTCCGTCGGCGGCCGACGCGCATCTTCACAATGCTCCGCCGCACGCGCCCGCCAGCACACATTTTCACTGACTTTCGCCTCTAATTAATCGGCCACTTTTCAGTACGACTCGTCGTCGCAAAACACAACGCGACGAAGACGGCAATGTTTATAATTAAATTAACATTTCGCCACCGCCAAAGAAGTGGGAAGAGCACTTTAATTACACGCTTAAAATATTAAACGCTGAAAGTAATTATCCTTGCAGGCTTATTAACGTTTTTGGGGTTTAGTCATGATTTTTCCGTTGGTTTTATCTTTTTCTTTTATTTTCTTTTTTTTTTAAATTTAATGTATCATTCTAAGTTTGGAATTTACTTTTTATTTCGAGCTTTCAGATGGAAGCTTTGATGAACATGTGAGTTAGATTATAGTCGTTTTTTTTTTCGTTTTTAATTATTATTCTGTAATCGATGCGTTTTAAAGAATTGTCATTTAGATGTAGTTGGTATTCAGTGGTTAATAAGCATTGACAAAATTGGGTCGTTGATATAATATTCTTTTATATTGAATATTAAATGAGACTATTGGATTTATTATCGTTTCTTAATTAAAATGGTTCATCTATTCGATTAGCTTGCTTATAGTTATATCAATTTTAATTCTTTACATAATATATGTATGTATATTGAAAGAAGAATCTTTTATTTTGGAGTTCGCGTGGATGATGAACGGTAGAATAAGCGAATTCAGAAGTGTGACTGCTCGTTCAAAGTGTCATACATTAGCTATTGTTAATTCCCAGTAATAGTAATGGGAAACTTATTCCATAGATACATTTCATACAGTATAATTGTCTCCAGATGTTTCCTACACTCTAAAAAATGACTACAATGTTCCATTTGATTCAAATAGAATTTAGTTCCCTCAAATATAAATGTATTTCAATCAAATAGAAGTCTAGTTCTACTAAAAAAGATTTCATTTCATTTACATACACTCACAAAACTGTCTATTTAAGAGTAATAGAATCTTCTTATATTAAATAGGGATTCCATTCAATATATGGACAAAACTAAATTCTATTTATAATAAGAATACATTATTCTTACAAAGCATATA